>CANNZV010003676.1:0-56778 GCA_947561585.1 Caprella mutica
GTGATGTAGTCTATATTGTAGTCTCTATAAAAGTTCCTATTTTATCCTCATGAATTGTCAGTTTATGTATGTTTCATTGCAATTTTAATTTTTATTATAATTATGTACATTTAACTAAATTTTGAAAATTGGACTTGTATATAAATCAGTTATTATAATTAGGTACATTTAACACGAAATTATGAAAATCGGGTACCAGTTGTCCGGGTACGAGTTGTCCTGTATACCAGTTGTCCGGGTACGAGTTGTCCGGGTAGGAGTTTTCCGAATACGAGTTGTCCGGGTACCAGTTGTCCTAGAGCCCACCATTTGTTATATTTTCCAACCGGTCAAACTGTCACCGCTGCCACCATTTGTTATATTTTGAACCATTAGTTATGTTTCCTCACCGGTCAAACTCCCACCGCTGCCACCACTAGTTATCTTTTAACATAAGTAATTAAGTATGGTTTCATAAAGTTCACATTACCACACTGCCATTAATTACAAACACGCAAAATTTATTCTCGAATAGAATAATCTCAGCTCTGTTATTGCATAATTGGCTGAGATTGAGAAAATGAGAGGGAGATGCAACAAATAGCCTAGAGCAGGGGTGGGCACACATTGTGTTTTTCAGTGCTGAAAGATAGAATCTCCGTGCCAATTTTCTTTTCGTTTTCTAAATTGCTGGGGATACTGAATAATTATATAATGAGGTGGTATATTTAATTGAAGTACGAACATTTACAACGGTACATATTTTGAGCATAAATATTGGTAGTTGATTTATCATTTGCATTAAAACGAATTATTATATGATATATAAAAAAATTCTTCATGTGAAAATATCACAATAAAAACAAAAATAAGCTATCTTGCATAAGTAATAATAAGTAACTCATAAATTCACAGGATAAATTACTTACCTATCTTATTAAAAATGGGAATGAAAAATGATTGCATAAATATTTTCCACAGTGTTTGAATGTCCCTAGACAAGCGTATGAAAGAATTGAAGTTAACTAATCTTGATAAAAAGAGACAGAGGTAAATAAATTAAACACCGGCACTATTGTAACAATAAACAAAAAAATCCTCATTAAGGGATAAAATTTACTATCAAAGTATCAAGGTCATTCATTACAAATATACTGTTCTTCAATTAGTTGACCATGCACTTCTATATTATCCTTTTAATTTATAGAGCAGTCAGGGCTAAAAATTTTTAATTTTCTTTGGAAAAAAATAAAGCACCGTTTCCCGGGTGGGCAGTGGTGCCGTTTTGAGTGCCAAAATAGCACTGAGTGCTGCATTTGCCCACCCCTGGCCTAGAGTCTATAATTATCAGTAAATTATAAAATAGAAAGAATTAAGGAAAAATGCTTATATATGCAAATATAGCAAGCAAACAATAGGATAAATAGTAGGCCATAATAATAAAAGTGCATCATAATAAAATCAATGTTTCATTACAAAAATAATGTCAATCATAGAATTCATAGCAATTCATTCATAGAATTTATAGTAATTCATTCAAATAATTAAAGGCATTTAATAGCTTTCTCTTTAAGGACTTTATTCAATTTTATGTGTGTAGTTTAAACTTTTCGATTTAAATTAATATCCTTACTAAATGTCGTAAAAATGCAATAAAAATTCTATATAAATGACACTGATCGTAGTTCAGATATTTAATATACATTTATTAGAATACCATAAAAATGTTATATATATATATGTAATGTGACACGCAAAGCAAAAGTATTCACTACATATTCAACTTATCGAATTATCGTGTTAATCTAAATTTTTAGTTATCGATATTAGCTAAAATTAAAAAAAATTATACATTTTACGTAAATAGTAAGTTCTCAAAAGGATACTAATAATATTTGTATTTTTTATTACTTATTGAGAAAAACATTCAAATCGGTAGCGCAAAAGTATTCAATACTTTCATTGAATACTAGCTTGCATGACTTTAATGTGTTTCACAGCATTTAAGCAGATCATTGATATACTGATGATTCCTTTTGTGAGCATTGATTTTGAGAATCCTCCACAATTTTCGACCTATAGATTCATGTCTTCATACATCAATGTTGCTGTCATCAAACCAATTTTTAATAAGTTTTGATGAATGTATTGGGTCGTTGTCTTGTTGTAAGACCCTATCATCCTCAAATTAGGAAAAACCGACAGAGTTGAGAAGTTTAACACTGAGGATATCCCTGTAAGTGATGTTATTCATTCCTCTTAAAAACATTCAATTTCTCAGTTCTACATGTTGAAAAGCATCCCCAAAGTATAATACTATCTTCTCCAAATTTATCAGTCGGGATAGTGTTTTTTAAAGCATAGGCTTAACCATTCTTCCTACAAACATTGCTCCTAGTGTTGTGTTCCTAAAATGTAATTGGCTTCATCAAATACTTGTTTGCAAATTTCAGACTGTCAGAAACATGTTTCATTTTAAATAGTGTTCCGGTGAATATGTTGACTGATAGAATCTTTGCTAACAGTTACTGCCTCCCTCTGTAAGTTTTCTCTAATCACTTTGCGAATCAGAATTTAATTTTGTTTAACTTTTCTGTTGACCAACCTTTCTTTGGCATCATAGATCTTCGTTGATCACAAGCTTCACAGCTTGTGACAACTTCCTTAATACATTTTCTTCTCCGTGCTGGAGAAGAAAACATTTCTCCAGTACATTTTCTTCTCAATGTAGACTTCTCCATACATTTTCTTCTCCGAAGATCATTTTATTACTCCTTTGCTTTAACCATCACTAAATAATCTAAAATTACATTGCCTGTTGCATTGAATGGTCACAATGAAAATAACAGACTCTAATGGCTGAAATCTTGTCATAACAATAAGAAAGTAATTTGAATAAAGATTAATGTCAAATAGAGTGCTATAATATCTCTAGAAATACGTGATTAGAAGGGCATTGAATACTTTGGTGCTAGCGATTTTGATATTTTCCCCAATAAATAATAAAAAAATTAAAAGATCATCAGTATCCTTTTGAAAACTGATTATTTATGTTTGAATGTGTATTTCATATAAATTTGAGTCAATGTTAAAAAATATAAATTGAGAGTTGCTCGATAATTCCATGTATTGAATACATTTTCGTGTCACTGTTTTGAGTGTCACTGTTACCTCATTCTACATATAACTTTTGATAAAAAAGGAATGAGATATTGAGTATAATGTTGATGAATTGAGTTCATTAAAGTGACTACGAGGTCATTATTCCATTCCATACTTAACATTATTGGTTAGAAGTGAGTTGAAAAAGAACATGAGGTATAATTAACTGAGTATCTAAAGTTATTCAATTTAAAACAATTAATTTTCATTCAACTAAATTTATAATGCATATTCTATTGCTTTTTCTAAACTAAATATATGTAACTCTCAGTCAGTGCTAATAATTTTTCAATGCTGTAATCAGGTGCAATGAATTTCCTCCAGAAATAAATGACCTTATCAGTAAAGATAAGATAAAGCGAAAAAATAACTGCGTGGTGACTTATCGTACGATTTACAATTGGTTATAAATTTCATTGTCCTTTTAGACAATAGTTACCAAAGAATCATTATATTTTATGAATTAGTGCTGATAAAAAATGTAGATGAAATTATACACAGAAATGTTTTTATCCTATTTCTATTAATGAAATGCCTTTTATTATTTATATATAACCTTTGAAGCAAAGTTCACAAAGGTATTCACTATTCAGTGTCCTGATCTGATAGCTCTAATAATGACTATTTTTTGTTGTCATTTAGAGTTCCCAGATCTAACTTTGCGTTGTTCGTTGCATCTTCACGTTATCTTATCTAATCATATTTAAGATAGAGCTTCTTTGAATTTAGGTTTATTGTGTAGATAATATTTGGTGGTGTTTAGATGTTAAGTGTACCTCTATGAAAGAGTTATCAATGTTTGTAATTAACTACACATACGTTCACCTAAAATCAAGAATAAATCTTTAAATTCTGTGCAAAGAACAAGCCTTTATATAATTGATAAACCTTTTCGTTGAAGTGTTTGAAGGACGAATTATGTATCAGTTCTTCTACATATTTAGGAGTGTAAGACTTCATTAAATTTCCAAGAACTAGAATGAGAAATGGTGGAAATTTCTTCACATTTTCTCATTCATCTTAGTTTGAGTTGTGACTATTCTGTAGGTAAAAATGTTTCTTAAAATTACCTATTGGATGAATTTAACGTGAACGAATATTCCGTGAATGATTATTCCGAGGACGAATTCAGTCACGCCTAGAACCCTTCAATTGAATTTTGGGGGTGATCCGGTCAAAGGTCAATGTCATTTATATTTTAATAACTCAAAAATTATACAACCAAATTGCTTGAATTTGAGTGGGATCATTGGTAAATATCCATGAACGATTAGGTAAGATTTTGGAGAAATTAGGTCAAAGGCCAAGGTCATTTATAACTCAAAGTCAAGGTTAATCATAAGCGGTGGCGAAGTAATGCACTCTTCGAGTGCTTATCATCTAGTTTTGTCTGTTTAAGAAAATACATTTAATATCCTATTGAGGTATCAGTCGATGAGAAGAAATGGCTGAGAGTGCCAGTGGTTGATCACTCCAATTATTGGTGCAGGTCAGTTAAAAATAATTTTTTTCTTATATTAAGAAAGCTTAGGTCATAAAATAACATAACTAATACAAATTATTAACTGACTTATACATTCAAACTCTGCCTTCTCTCCTTACTACGTGCTGTTCTTCTTGCAGGTTTCACGAATTCCTGAGGTACGATCCCCGGGCAGTGAGGTGCATTAGGATGACTGACACAGACGAGTACCTAAAATTTAATAGTTTACAAGCTCTGTACTCAAACGAGGAAGGTTCACTGGTCCAAGGAATACCAGGTGAGAGCTTAGTGTATCTAGAAGTGTTAATCTATGTATTTCACAATCACTCTTCACCAGTCTATTGCATTGTTAGATCAGTTCAATTAATATCTTTATATAATTGTAATTTTCGACTGCATCAATAAGTTGACGACTACATTTTACATTTGAATTGAAATAGAACATCTGATAGAAATATAATGGTTTATTTGTAAACTGACTACAGGCTCCCGTGTGACGAATAGAAATGTTATTATTTCCTTACATTCATAATTTAATTAAATGTTTACTTTTTAACCTTTGAATTAATGATATAATACAAGAATGTAAGATGAAAAAAAAATAGTTACAATATCATTTATTAATTGCACTTTTTCGATTATATTAAAAAGTATATTATTTGTCAGTTTACCTCATTTTATTTATTTATCCGAAAATATTGAACTGTTCAATAATTTGTAACAAACCCTGAATATTATAATTAATAGGCTAATTTCTGTAAAATGATAACCAGTGACTGTACGAACATTGTTAAATTAGTAATTAAATGACTTCTTAATTAGTGTCTTAAACCTTCTAACTTTTTCTCCTCAGTTGCCTCCACCAATGTGGTGTTAGAGTCCAGAGGAGCTACTGTCACTGGATATTGTGATTCCTCTTGTAATTCAATGTATTGTATTGATGGGAAGGAGGACTCACATGCTTTCGTGTATGAGTATTCTCTCCTCACCATCAAATTAGGGCAGCCTCACTGGCTATCTTCTTTGCGGTGAGTGAAGTCTGCCTCAATGGAGATAAATAAAAAAATGAAAGAAACAAATTTGTACGTAAATGTAGTATTGGTGTGAATAATTTGAATGAATTGAACTACTGTATTTTATTCAAGGTAGTGATGTTAAATTCGAACTAAACACTTTTCTAACTTGCATCATTCTTAACATATCTTAACTTTCCTCACAGAAAATTTAAATTCTACTATAGTATATAAACATGCCTATTTATTATTTTTCCAAAAAAGATGATTTTTTTTTACATGAGGAACAAAGAGTGAAAACTATTTCCTTCCTGATCAAATTTTGATGTAATATTTCATAGTGGAATTTTATTTACTGAAACATTTACTATTGATCTAATTACCTCTTTTTCTCCCCTCAGAATCAGATTAGATGCAATGGGTAACAGTTACACCATCGAGAGTTCCCATGAAGGAGAGTCTTGGCAACCAGTTGGTGGTGAGAGAAAGGGAGAAGAGGGTAGAGTCTGGCGTACATTTAACTTCAGTAGCAGAGCTGTGCTACACTTCAGAGTCACAGTGAAGCAAATACATTCAAAATGGGTAAGAAAGTATATAAGTAAAATTAAGCACATTAAAGTAACTTGTTCTCCAAATAATTAAGTACATTTTTCCTGCACAAAAAGAATTTCACTCCAAAAGTAATACGACCACTTGCAAGTTGAATTTGATTTTGTTATCTTTGTTAAATTTATTTTGATTATCAGTTTTGCTAAGCCTTTAATTATAGCTACCACGTATTTTATTTATTACTATATTCTTTATTAATATACTTTTTATAATAAAAGTATCAAAATGAACACTCTGAACTGTGTTCTTTTGGTCACAGTTGTAGGTGGCACCATCCACACAATAGCTTTTATGTAGTCATAAGCACTCTTCACCACAGATGAAAAATTTATCTGTGTGTTTTTCTTTCTTTCTTATTTTTTCCATTTCTGACAAATATCTCAATGAGACGATAAAATAAAATAGAAACATTGCCTAAGTTTTCTCAAACTTAGTTGGTAATTTTAACATTTTCGTTTTTGCTAATTCTAGTTCATTTTTTTGACAGAGTGGCATAGATTTGTTCCACTTTGAGAGTCCTGCCAGCACCGCTGCTTCAACAAACTAACAGCTTTCTCAACCAATAATGACTGCAGTCACCTTTGCCGTGAAGGAAACTGGATGTTATTTCCTGTCTCTTAATTTAGTGAAATATTTCTTATTATAAAAGTCACTATTTCATCAAACATTTCCTTTAAGGCAACTGATTTTCGTGTGCCAATTTTATGCTAATATTTTCTTTTGGGTTCATTTGTATTTAGGAATTAGAGGAAAAGCTCCTACCTACTTTTATTGAATTATTTGGTTAGAATGATTGATATTTCGAGCAATGATAATACGTTAACCCATTACGACTGTGCGTTTCGAATTCGTCACATAAAAATAAAGGACTTTGCTGTGATAAATTGAATGTGTGGAGCCTAGTGACGATTGTGACTATCGCGTCACATGTTAACAAAAAATCAGTAAACTTCAAAAATAATTAGAATTAGAACATATATTAACTATTTAATGGCAACTAACTAGATACATTCGAAGTTTTTAAAATCTTAACTTTTAGAAATTAATTCCGGTCGTAATGGGAAGAGACTTGCAATGCAAATTTTATTATATTGAATTTTAGTATTTTCGAGTATTGTGTTGGGAAAAATGTTTTACAGTCTATATTTATATAAAAATACATAAAATAATAAAATTTTACAATCTATATTTATATAAAAATTCATAAAATAATAATTCTGCATCCATATTGATATTTCTTTTATCATTACGTAGTGCTATTAATTTTTTGACTTAAAATATACAAGTTAGAGTATGTACCATATATGGCACATCATACAAAGTAGTGTAAATCACACATGTGTTTAATAGACACATTTTTGCACTGTGATAAAAATGTACTTGCTTTATGTGCTTATTATTGTTTATTGCAAGATTCCAGTTCTTTTTATAAAGCTTCACTTATACTAACATTGAGAACTATTTTAAAAAGTATTTTGAGAACTATTTTGAATGTAAAAAGGCATTTATTTAAATATGACGATGCTTGTGATCATTTTCTATTTAAATTTTTTCGTAATGCCCTATTTTATAATACTGACATTTTTAATACCTATTTTAGAGAATATATTCCAACCCACTCATACCAAACCAGATCTGCCTATTTTAATGTACATAATTTTAGAACTGAAACAGAAAGAAATTTTATTGTTTATTGTTAATAATCCCGGTAATTTGAAGTGCCCCATGTCAGATTTTAAATCATAAATTGTTTTTAAAGAATACTTTAGGAATATATATATTTATTAATTTCAAGCTAACCCACTGCATCGTTCTTTTTATTTTTAGCTAGTTTAGTATTTTTATCATGTTTTAATTTAGATTGATGTATATATTTTAATTTTCCACAAGCTTGTAACTTTTCTGGATTTAAATGAAAAAAAAACAATTACTTGAATAGTTTAACCCAATACTTGGAGAGAAAAAGTCAATCATCTCAAAGATTGTTTGGTCTTGGTTATAATTATTATATAATTTAGTACTATTTTAATTAATAAAAACATAATTTCGAAAGAACAGTGTTTTATTCTGAAATATTTCACAACATTAATTAATGTTCATCATATGCTGAAATATTCCACAACATTAATTAATGTTCATCATATGTTGAACTCTTTCATAACATAAATTAATATTCATCATTTTATGTTAAAGTATTATTATATATATTTGTCACTGTAGGTTAGGCCTACTGCAAAACTATCCTGTTCCTTTGGAAGCAGGAAATCAGGAGAGTCTGCTGTCACGTGTTTCATTCTTCTACCTAATATACAACCATCGCAATGACTGATTCAATTTGCCCAATTTTCTTGAAATTATTTCTTCAAAGAAAAACAGATATATTTTCATATCTATGGGTAACTGATTGAGTTAAAACATTTTATTTACAATTTGTTGTTGGCATTTCGTTGTGGACAGTTCGTCGCGTACAATTCTCTATATTTTTTCTGTATTCGTATCTATATGTTTTTAACACAAATTCAACACAGTTTTATACCATTTTATAATTATCAAAAGATTTTGAACTGGTTTGATCTAAGGTTTATAGATTTATATAAATTACTCTATTAACGGTTGATACCAATTCTTGGTAATATTTTATTATTCAATTGTTTTTATTTATTTCAAATGATTGATAATAATTTTCGAAATGTGGAATAATTAATTTCAAAATAATCGAAGATTAATTATTCATCAGAAAAATCTTTTATATTGTAGATACCAAGTTATGTAAATATTGTATCATTTATTAATTTGAAGATTTTGAAGAAATGGAAAAAATGTGGAATAATAAAGGCTGCTTCACACATCACCGTGATCCATCCGGGACGTCACCGGTCAGTGAGTTTTTATCACTGAGGAGAGCCGGTACTGTGTGAATGTGTCCGTTGAAATTAATGTAACAATATTTTTTTCACTGACACCGAATCACTGAGAGGAGAGGGACGGAAACAACCGGTGACGTACCGGACGGATCTTGTGATGTCCCGGCTAACCAAACGCGGTTTGTCTCACGTCTTAAGACGTCTTAAGCTATGTCCACACCTGTTCAACTCTCCTTTCAACTTGCGCTTCAACTTTCTTTTCAACTTTCAATTCAATTTTCCCTTGACGCATGCCTTAAGTTGAATGGAAAGAGGCATGTAGGTTCTGTCCACATCTGATCGTCAGTTTTGTTTCAACTTTATTGCTGAGTGTCACGTTTTGATTTGATCTCAAGAATTTAGATTAATTTTATTAAATCAATGAGTAATTCTAAAGCTCTTACGTTAACGGGTATAAGTGCTGCAGTAATGGTGTTAGCAAGAGTTAGCAACAGGAGAAAAAAAGTCCAAAAAATGGATGAAACAGTATTTTAAAGTGCGTAATTTTGAAACTCTGAAAGAGATTAATCATAATGAAGATGGACTATTCAAAAATTTCACGCGGATGTCAAAGCAAAATTTCTACGATCTTTTGGAAATAGTGAGACCCTCGATCGCTAAGAAAGATACTTTTTTTTCGCCAAGCAGTGCCTGCTGAAATAAAATTGGCAATAACTTTAGGGTTTTTAGCAACAGGAGATTCTTTTATGTCTCTTGTATTTTTATTCAAAGTGTCAAAGCAATTCATATCAGCTATGATACCCGAAGTGCTACAAAGCATAATAAATGGATTACGAAACTACATTCAGGCAAGCATTTTAAAATTTAAAAAAAACGAAGGTATACAATTTGTATTGTATATTTTATTCCATATAATACTATGCTTAAAAAGTAGGGTATTGATTATCCGATGGTTAAATAATAAAAAAAAATTGAAAAATAATTTCAATGTTTTGTCCGTAAGTGCAATATTTGGTCCTTTTAGTATTCTAAAGTTTTAAACTTTGAAATGAATTTCAAGATTATTTAGAAAGAAACGAACTGCCATAGTTCTTCACTTTCCTGTTGAATATTAGGTTGAGCAGGATATGTAGGGGGTGTACTTGTTGAATTGGACGAAGGACAGGCTGAAACACACAATACTTCAACATCAATTTCTTGTAGCTCAAAATTGATCGACAAATTATTAATTTGTTGTTTAGCCTGCGCTTCATGTCGCTTCTCAATTTTTTCAATTGGCTTCCAACCATCTCCCCAAATATATCACAATCATCTTTCTACGTTAATTATTTGGCTGCTACATTAAGAAAACGTAGGGCTTCAGCTTCCGTCTCATCCTCATGAGGTCTTTTTTTATATTTCTTTTCTTCTTTAATCCTGGATTTAAATCATGACCATCGGCAGATTCTTGTATATTTCCTCCAAAATCATTAGCATCATCCTGGAGAAAAACACAGTATTATGATAGATATGTAATTATGAATTGGTTAGGCAGTAGGCTAGCTTAACCTTACTTAACATAAATTACCTTGGTTAACCTAAACCTTTGGGGTTCTAATATAAAAAAACTAAGTTCTCCATCAGAGATGACACCTCTGGCATTTCCAAAGAGAAATAGTATGGAAACAGTACTCGGTAATTATAAATACGATTTAAAAAAATATCTTTGCTAATCATTGTCTTTTTCAGTTACCATCACAAGAATCCCAATGGAGGGCAATCGCTCAGGAGTTTGACAGACGTTGGAATTTTCCTCACTGCATCGGAGCCATCGATGGAAAGCATGTACTCACACAACGGCCAGAAAACACAGTGGCAGAATGTTATAATTATAAAGGGACATACAGCATCGTACTTATGGCCGTTGTAGATGCAAATTATAACTTTATTTTTGTTAATGCTGGAGTACAAGGACGCATATCGGATTATTATTATTATTGAGAGGATCCCCGCTCACCGTTGTGAAAGCGGGTGAGCACTCAGGCCGCAGGTGGGCCCATCTGTACTAAATCCCTATTGAACCGATCTAGAGACTAGTCGTTGAAATCCTCCAGCCTCCTAATTCTTTCAAGAAAGGTAGAAAGATGCGAGAAGCTGAAAGTCCTACTAATTCTGTGGAGGTCCGTTAGAAATCCATCCAGAGTAAAGTCTCTAGTCCTGTGATAAGAAGGGCATTCTTCAACAATATGAGTCCTTGTCTCTGGGGCAAGATCACATCGTCGGCAAGTGTCATTGGTCTTTTTTTCAGTAATCCTGTTATGGGATCCAAAGTTTCCGTGCCCTGTTAGAATTTGCAGGGTAAGACGAAGTTTCCTTCGAGTCAACGACAAGAGTCTCAGACAGCCTCTCCTATCCAGAGGCTGCTTGAAGAGCTCTTTGGTCTGTCTACAAGAAGATAGGTTGGCCCATCTTCTTCTGGAATTATCCGCAATCAACCGGTAAATTGAAAGTTTACATGCACTATATGGCACTGGCAGAAAGGGTTCGGGTCCTTCACATGAGGTTTTAGCTGCCACCTTAGCTAAGAAGTCGGCGGTTTCGTTACCAATGGTACCAACGTGAGCCTTAACCTACTGAAAAGTGACGTCAGTTAGCTGCACCAGAGAGTTCAGGGCATTTACACATCGATTTACCGTTTGGCTCCTGGTCCTCAAACTAACCACGGCTTTGATTGCCGCTTGGCTATCTGAGTATATGATAACTCTCTCTCTCCACATCAGGTTCCCCGGAAATGATGCTGGTCAGTCTCTCTGCTGCCAGTGTGATCGCCAATATCTCCGCCTGGAAAACGGAGGAGTGATAACCTAGATATACAACTAGATCAGTATCATTCCTACCAGGGAAGTGTACTCCTGCACCTGTTCTGCCAGATTCAAGCTTAGAGCCATCTGTAAAACAGGCCACAGTCGAATCTTGCACTGTGTGGTCGGAGGCCACAGTACTCGTCTTAAATTTCACTTGTAGATTTAACCGAGGGCTGCATAGGTCTCCCGGAAAGGCTAGAACAGGTAGGTCCTTTGAATTCCTGTCACACCAATTCACATGGCTCTGATGAGCCAAAGTGTCTTTGATGTATCCACCCCTCCACAAACCCGCCTGCTTCAACCGGTAAGAACCTGACACTGCTGTCCCTTTGAGAAAGGAAGTCAGAGGTGGCAGACCGAGGAGCATCTCTAGTGCGGCTGTGGGCGTTCCAGGATAGGCTGATGAAACGTTAATACAAGCCTTCCGCTGCAGTGTGGACAGCTTCAGGTCACATGTTTGAGTCTCCAGCCCTGCCGCCCAAATCGTAACAGCGTAGCTCATAATAGGTCGAATCATGGTGGTGAAAATCCACATCATGACCTTCGGAGAAAGCCCCCAGGTCTGTCCAACTGCTCGCCTACACAGTAGGAGGCATCTATTGGCTTTAGCAGACTTGTCAACTATATGGGGGATCCAGCTCAGCTTTGAGTCCAGAGTCACTCCGAGGCAAGTTACTCTGTCCACAAGCCGAATTTCTTGTCCCATTAGTCTTAGGGGGCGATACTTTCATTTGCGTTTCCTTGTAAACATAGTAGCAGAAGTTTTATTGCAGCACAAAGATAGTCCAGATCCTCTGGCCCATTCCTCAACAGTCATTAAACCTTCCTGAACTCGATCACTAATAGTGAAGGAGTCTATTCCAGTTGATAGCTGGAGTACATCATCAGCGTAAGCCTGTACATAAACTCCGGAAACATTAGTCAGTTTCCTCAGAGGTTCACTCATCACCAGATTGAATAAGAGTGGTGAGAGAACTCCTCCTTGTGGTGTACCCCTAGTCAAACGAACCAAGATGCTATAATCACCAAGAGTAGCTGTGACCCTTTGGCTCTTCAGCATCCCCATGATCCAAGTGACCAAGTGTATCTCTATTCCTGCATTGAATAAAGCGGACCTTATAACCGCCAGAGAGACGTTGCTAAAGGCACCTTCAATATCCAAAAACAGGCCAAGGGCTAGTTATTTGTTGAACACTGCTTTTTCAAGCTTTTGAACAACGGCATGCAGGGCTGCATCGGTCGAGTGGCCCTGTTTGAAAGCAAACTGGTTCAAGTGCATTCTTGGGTTGAGTCCACCAATGCACCCTCTCAGGTGCCAGAAGAGTAGTCTCTCCAAAACTTTCAGGATGGTGGTGTCTTCAAAAGTACAACGTTTTACAAAAAATTTGAAAACAAAGACATTAAATTACACCCCGATGAAGCTCTCCCTGGAAGAAAGGTACCTGTGCCCTACACGCTTATTTCAGACGATGCCTTCTCTTTAGTACTCTATAACATGAAACCATTTGCTACAGATATTAAAAAAGGATCTCCAAAACGAGTTTTTAACTACCGGCTATCTAGAGCAAGACGAATGGTACAGAATACATTTGGCTTACTCGCATCGGTATACAGAATTTTCAGAAAACCCATTGAAATAAAGGATCAAAATACTGTGGTTGATATTGTTCTGGCATGTGCATATCTTCAAAACTTTCTCCGGGCTCAGTCTGACCGTAATATACATTATTCACTTCAAGGTTGTTTTGATAATGAGGATGAAAGTACAGGAGAAATTATGCCTGGAAACTGGAGAGACATCACTTCTGGAGACAGTGGCATGCAACCCCTCCGAGCGATCCCTAGGAAGGCTTCAAGGATAGTCTCTGATGTAAGGGACGAATTTAAAAACTACTTTATGTCCCCTCAAGGATTATTGACGTATCAGAATAAGTACTTGTAGGAGGCTAAATAAGTAACCAACCCTACATTTTTATTTTAGGTAACTTAATACATTCAAACCGGAAGACCCGTTCACTTTTTAAACATTCAATATCATTGTTATAATGCCTAAGTATTACTATCACCAGTAAAAGACAATTAATATATAACATTAGTTACATTACATTAATAAAGGAACTTACTTATACTAGTGTGAAATCCACTACTCCTTCCACAGCTGTATAGAATCAAAGTCGATAGTGATTTCTCTTGATTCCCGTGTATTGTCCTCAAAGCAGGTTTCTGTTGCTTCTCGAGGAATTACATCAATCCTTACCTACTTACCTACTAGTATTATTCATCAAAGCCTACCTAGATACCTACATCAACAGCTACCTAGTTATATCTACCAGTGCTTATCAATACCTACCTATTTATTTATGAAAGCTTGAAAATGAACTTGCTGCCATATGTATCGATATTTTTACCATTGGGATTTGCACGACGATTCAATAATTAGTTTGATCGATTACTTACAGTCTCCAACTGATGTTCAAGAAAAGTTCGTTCAATTGCACAAGTAGCTTGTACAGGCAATTTACACATTGATTACGTATTTGAACGTCTAAAGTCGATTTGAATTAAAAAATTGTTGTGCAAGTCCGTGTTATATTCACCGTGTGAAAGACAAGGAGTTTTAAACGTGGGGCGGGCGAGGGGTTTTAGACGTGGGACAGGCGAGGGGTATTAGACGTTGGGCAGGCGAGGGGTTTTAGACGTGGAACAGGCGAGAGGTTTTAGACGTGGGACAGACGTGGGGTTTTACACGTGGGGCAGACGTGGGATAGGAAAGGGATTTTGGACGTGGGACAGGCGAGGGCTATTATACGTGGGACAGAGGTGGGGTTTTACACTTGGGGTTCTAAACGTGGGGCAGGCGAGGGATTTTAGACGTGGGGCAGGTGAGGGGTTTTAGACGTGGGGAAGACGTGGGGCTTTAGACGTGGGGTAGGCGATGGGTTTTTTGATGTGGGGCAGACGTGGGACAAGCGGGGGTTTGAGACATGGGGCATGCGAGGGGTTTAAGACGTGGGGCAGACGTGTAATAATCCCCTGTGGGACAGACGTGGGGCATCCCGCTTGTTCAAGACATGATATGTGATTGGGATTCAAGACGTGGGGTTAGACGTGGGTATTCAGACGTCATAATACATCTAAAATCCCTAGTACCTCGCTGTCCCTTGCAAGCGAGCGGTATCTCACTCTGTCCCACGCGGGACAGAGAGCTTATGGTTAGCTGAGGTGTGAAGCAGTCATAATGGTGAAATGAAATATGAAACAAATTAATATGGAATATGGCGAAATTGAAAATATGGCAACGAATTGTCCATGACGAATTGTCCGCAACGGATTGTCCACGATGAATTGTACTCGCGACGAATTGTTCTACATAGTACCCAGTCTGGTAGCAGTAATAATGGACGCAACCATGAGCCATTCGTGTCTCAATAGCGTTGTATTCCGCACATTCTTTATGCCTCATTTTCTCACTCTCACGCACTGTTGCATTACGCACGCACGCTTCTTCATAACACCAATAATTGTTATTTCAACCTCGCTCATGTAATAATCACAGTAAATCTTCTTTGCCAAACCAGTGTGAAAAATCCTTATGATTCAAGAATCCATATTTTGGTATTGCAATATGCTTCAACAGATGCTCACGATGTTTTTAAGGTAAAGTAGATATCATTATAATATCCAAGTCAGATACAGTTTCATTAGTTTCACTAAGTTGCTATAGTAATTATCTATTTGAAATAAAATAATCTATCACAGAGAAGAAACAAATGATTCTTATGCCTTATTGTTATTTGACCATCTAATCTTTTTAGCGCTCTCAATAGATTTAATTTAAACATCAATAGATATTAGTTAATGAAAACATATTTGAATATTCATAAAGAATTATTAAAATATACACTATTTTAGTGACTTTTTACCAGAATAGTAAGCAATTTTTGAATAAAATTAATTCATACTGAAATTATCTATATTTAATTCTATAATTAGATTAAAAGCAGTCACCAACTTAAAATAAAGGCAATAATTAGATATGGGAGCAAAGTAAATTTCTCTAACTTCTATAATTTCAGTGTCATAAAAAAAAACCTATCCTTATAAATTTGAAAAAATCTAGATTTTATAAATTGCTAAAGTTTTGAAAATAGAGCTCTTAAGATGGGCCTTCAAACATTCTTGCATTTTCTTATGCATTTTCTTTTACAGCACAGAGGATGGCCACATTAATCTCTTGAATTTCTACCGTTATTTTGTTCTTCATATCCTGCAGTGAAGTGGGATAGTTGCGGTATACTCTGTTCTTTAAATAACATGAGGAAAAATACTTTATCTTTATGTATAAGATCTGGAAAATGAGCGGAGCAGTCTACGTGGCCAAATCTTGAAATGAATCGTTTAGAAAATTCCCGCCTAAGAACAGCCATCGATTGCCTTGTAGTGTGAGCGGTTTTTCTTTGCTGCATTTAGTGATTCTGAAGATTATTTTAACTGTTTTCATTATAAAATGTTACAAGCTAATCGTTTCTTAATTAATATCATTTAAATTATTATCCTCAATTTTATATGTTTTCGATTTAATTTATGGCATTTTATCTTTTTTTCTGATTAATGAGTTTTCTAATTTTTTCTGCACTTATTTTTATTCTAATTATATTATTAAAAAATATTTCAGATTCATAATTAGAATATTTGTAGTTATTTTATTGAAATTTATAATATTGCATTTCATACTATGTATTAGTCATATTATTGGTTCATCACAATTATTTTATAACAAATTATTGTCACCCGATTATTTTTCCTAATTTGTCGAATCTTCTAACATTTTTCAGAAGCGTTACGAATTGACCATCACTGCTTTGCCTTCATCGTCTTCAAAAGGAGAAGGCCTGTTTTTCCTGATGGCAAGAGTGCACACCTAACTGGTACTGATGTGGGATGAAGTAAGACTTGTACGAATTCTTATGTGTCTGGTCTCACCAATATTGAAAATTATGTCGGTTGACAAAGCCGTTCAAATGAAAATGTACTTCATCTGAAGCTATCAAAGCATCGACAAAAGACTCATGACTAATCCACCTGAAGAACCACATACGCCTAACATAATCTACAGGAGATAATTCTTGCACTATTTCCTTCCTATACAGAAACTTTTAGAAACTGTTTGTTTTTTATTATTATGACAATAAAATCGTTGAAGTTACAGACGTTCGCTTTTCTCTCGTATTTAATTATCAAACAGTATAATCGGAAGAATATTGTTAGAACAAATACAGTTTTTATATATAATCGTTAGTTTTGTTTTAATTATTATTATATAATTATTTAGGAATCTTATCCATAGTTATAATGTATTTTATGTTCACTTCTATTTTTTTGACATGATCAGATAATAAACAAATAAATAAAAAAGACATCATTATGGTATTTCAAACATCAATTGAAACCTTACTTGTAAAATTATTTTTTTTGGCATCAGCAATATGATCCTTGAAGTTACTGTTCTTCATGATTGAAAACGGATTGAAAAAATAAATTGTGATGAATACTTCACAGTTTTCTTTCCATTTCCTTCTACATGTCTGTATAGTTTAAAACTTAGGTCTATTTTGCCAAACCCATTTTGAATAAGAAATATGACCTAGCTAGAAGATGTTCACTTTGAAATTTAGAAATAATACTAATAGCTTCAGCAACTCAAGAAAATATTAAATAAATCATATTTCATTGTGATAATTTATAGACGAAACTAACAAATTAGCTGTTGCTGAGGATATTGTAATGGCACAAGGGACAGAAAGTAATATTAATAAGTTAACTAGTGTTAGATCTTGAGTCAAAACCCTACTATTTCGTTTAGGGCCGTACAAATGGTAGTATGAATTGATTATGTGAATGTGTACTGCCAAGTGCCACACTTGTGCCTGACACAATACTGCGATAAAGATAAGAGCTAGGAATGGCTTTAAATATAAATGGTTAGGAAATGAAAACGAAAGAATGAGTTTATTAACTATTTATTAACTACCTTGTATTACTAATTAATATCCTACCTACCTTGCACTTTATCCTAAATTGCGGAAATTCTAAATGTCCCTTTTCGAGACTTTCGAGACTTTATTCACTTATTGACTATTTATAAATAAATTAATATGGTTTGATTGTTAAATAAGCCTACAGATAAATCAAATGAATATGCAATGAAAAGGGATTGGGAAAGGGATATTGGACTTGGGTTGGGGAAGGGATTGCAGAATAAAGAGAATTACCGGACTGAAAAATGACAGAAGAAATTAGCATACAAATAAAATAAACTAATAAACAAATAATATATAGCATAAATATGAAGGAATAATACGTACATTTTTAAATGACATGAAATTTAACAACACCTTGTAAATTTACCTTGTTTTTGATTTACTCTTTAACTAATTAATAGTTCAAATGGCATCTTTCAATTAATGAGTTTTCATATAGCTAATCATTACTTTTAATCAGTGCTCAAAAATAGCATGAAAATTAGACTTATTTTAGTACAATAAAGGAATTATGAATCTGTAACGATACAAAGAAATTTTGGTTATTTAACTACGATCATGTGTTACATTTAAGATGTCTGACATTGAAATGACCAGGCTAGTTTGAACATATCGTCTGCAGCATATTTGTTATTGGTTCCATTAACTTTTGGAATGGGAGACACTCTAATACTACACCAAGCTATATTAAAATAAATATAAATATGAATAGCCAAATCATTAATTGCACTGGTTATTCAAAAGGACTCACTGTTGGAATTCGAGACATTCTCCGCCATAACAATATCAGAGCAAATATATATCACATATAGTTCAAGAGAAAATCGTAACTAAACAATAACAGAAAACAAAAACAAATATTCATGACCAAATTGAAAATCATAACAACTTTAACAAACTACGTTCATTATAGAATTGCAATACTTTTAATAGCTCTTAATTCAGATCTAATTAGCTTCAGATTAGCAAAGCTTCAAACTTATCCATTTTAGTGAAACTAATTAAATGTAATGAATCTGCAATAAATATACTAGATAAATGACTGTGCAGATATTGGATATACTTTTATCAGAATAACCGTTAAAAATTTAGATAAACACTGCAAACTAACTAACTTCAAATTATCTCGTTCCGTTACTATTGACAAGAAGGAATAACAGATAAAGCAAAACTGTTGATGAATTGAGTTCATTAAAGTGACATAAGAGGTCATTATTCCACTCCATGCTTATCATTATTGGTGTGAAGTGAGTTTAGAAATAGAATTAACTTTAAAGCAGTTAATGCTTAATATACCTTGGATAACATCTTATACTTCGACTGAAATGTCAATAAAAACTTATTTGCTTGAACATCATTAATAGAATAGTATTGAACTACTTGATTTTAGTAAGCCTTATTGAATTGGCTGATTAGTTATTGATCTATTTATACAACCCAAAATGATTAATCGGTTTCTTTGAATTAATATGCATAATTTCTACCGAATAATTAAGGTTATAAAATGAACTATATGAAAATATTTGTATTGGAAATTTGGCTTGTTTTAGTCCCATTTCACGACACGCACTAGTACGTAAATAATATTTTAAACTTAGACCAATCATAGCAAAATCAGTGCTATGACTAATCCAAGTAAATCTTCTATTCAAAGAGAAAATTTTGCATGATTTAATTAGTGAGAGCGGTGAAATTTGGGCTTCTGGGTAGAAATATCCAATGGTGGCAGAGGTGTTATTTAAACCTGTGGGGAAGTTTAATAAACGGTTTTGCCTGTGGAAAAACATGACAAATGGTGGCAGCGGTGGGATTTTTACCTGTTGGAAAATAACACAATTGGTGGCAGCGGTGGGATTTTGATTTGAGAGAAAAAGTGGTGGCAGCGGAGAATTAATAATTATTTAATTAAAAATTTCGAATAATTTAAATGTTATTATAATTATGTATATATAACTATTTATCGCTGGAAATTTAAGTTCATAAACAATAGCAATTATTCCCTATCTTTAATAGCTGTACAATTGTTTATTCATTTTTGATATTTTTTGGGGGGCAATAGAAAATCAGATTCATTAAAATAAAATATCGTGAAATTTCGAATTGAAGTACTGCATGGAATCGGAAATGGCCTAGTGCAAGATAATGCAATTTATTTACTAAAAAAACTTTGAAATTGAACTGAATGCATTGCAAGTTGAATTACTGAATGCTAATTTACATGAATAATTCAAATGTTATACATCAGTCTTCATGCAGAGTTCTGCATACTACTTATTTCTAAAAGAGTTAATATTCATAAGATCCGAGAGTGATTTTTAAATTGACTAGAAATTGTCTCCTGCCAGATGTACGACAGTTCTAATAGGGATAAAGTAAATCTGTTTACAGTGGATATAAATAATACTTCACTGGGGATGAACTCTTACTGAGAAGAACATTCATACAATACACATTTACAGTCAATACATTTCACTGTTATGGAAAGAAGATTCAAACATTATCCATTTTCAATCAATACAAATACTATTCCACTTTTACGGTAAAGAAGATTCATAAAATATATATATATATATATTAACAGTAAATTCATGAGTAAGTACCAATATAGTGGTATTGATACCATTTTATATGAAAATAATGCTCTAGACAGTATGGCGACAGGCGTATTTGAAAGAAGACTCTTATTTAGACTGACAATGAGTTCGGAAACACAATGGCGGGAGATTTACACAATTTAAATCATACCATAACTCAGCGGGAGAGAACTTGCTCTCATGCAGCGAGAAGCAATGCCGAAACTATTTATTGAGTTCCGAATATATCCGCAGTGCGGCGCTTGGAAAGAGAGTGTACATCATTGTAAAGGAATTATTTGATATTTCAGAGGAATTTCAATGAATAATATACACTTAGGCAAATTGGGAAAAGGATCTGCCAAACATAAATGGTCTATTTCCCAATAGATCCTTTACTGACGGGGAAAATGAGCTTGAGTGAGCGTAAGTTAAGGGTCTAAGTAGTGACTAGTTTCTTATCCAGATATAACTATAAGAAAATATAATAATACGTCTTAATCATTAAATTGTTTTAATTCAATGTATTCATATCGTCAGCTTACGATGCTACTGCTCTTAAATAAGAAATGTGATATCTTATTCCGAAACATGGAGCTTTATTGGACATTATTTTACAATGTTATCTCCACTGTCATCTCAAGCTATAAATTTTACGCTGTACCTAGAAGCCATGGCCTGATAACGTAAAAGGAAAATTTATAAACACCCTAACAACGCAAATATAGCATAATTATTGTTCAATAAGGTAACGACACCATTCTTCTGTTTTGCTGATAGTTAATAAGAAAAGAGAATATTTTGAAGAATAGAACTAACGCTTGTAAATAAAACAGAAAAAGAATATTTCACATTTTCTTGTTTCAATTAAAACATCAACAGATTATCCAAATGTTTTGCCACAAAAGGTAATCCTATACATTACTACTAAAAGAGGATAATATTCTGGCCCACATTTCCAAATTAATTTGATAATACAGTTGTTTGACTTTTACTGACACGAAAGTCACAAGAAGGAGCGTTAGGCTTCTCTCAGTCGGTAAAATTACTCCATCCTTTAGGGAATTAAAGCAACACAAATATTGCGATAATTGCAAGGGGAATTTTATTATCATTTAAGAATGTGCGGGAATGAGAAAATTAAAGAGGAGAAATGGAGTCTCTGGAGAGAGTCATAGGAGTATGGACTCTCTTTTATAGTCTTGACTCTAGTATGTATTATTGACTCTAACTATAATCTTGACTCTAGTATGTATTATTGACTCTAATTATATTGTTGACTCTATTATGTATTATTGACTCTAATTATAGTCTCGACTCTAGTATATGTATTATTGACTCTAATTATAGTCTTGGCTCTATTATCTACTATTGACTATAATTATAGTCTTGACTGCATTATGTATTATTGACTCTAATTGGAGGGCAAATATACAAAGTGTCCTAACCCACAACTCAGGGGTCAAAACTGGCAGAGTGGCCTAACTGATTATTTCACCTCATAGCGGCATAAATGTCTCCGCGGCAGTGTGGCCTAATCACCAGTACACACATATAATGTTGCCTCACAGTGCGATTCGGCCTGAAACAGAGTGGCCTAAACAGCAAATTTATTAAATAAGCCTACGTTATCCACAATTAAATATTTGAAGCTTGAAAGAACATAATCTGAACTCAGAAATAAACTCAATGCAAATTTAATATAATGCAATGCTGACCATCAGTTTTAAATGATGGTGAGTGATAGTGATAGTAGCTTTGGTACTATTATATAAAAAATAAGGGATACTGTAAATAAGAGCACTACTGTAAATATCACCGTAAATGAGAGTTAGGGTTCGTACTCCTATTTATTTATAACTGTAAATGAGAATTAGGGTTTGTACTTCTGTAACTATCGCCGTAAATAAGAGTTAAGGTTGGCACTTTGTAACTATCGCCGTAAGTAAGAGATAGGGTTGGCACTTCAGTAACTATCGCCGTAAATAAGAGTTATGGTTGGTACTTCTGTAACTATCGCCGTGAATAAGAGTTAGAGTTGGTATTTCTGTAACTATCGCCGTAAAAAAGAGTTAGGGTTGGTATTTCTGTAACTATCGCCGTGAATAAGAGTTAGGGTTGGTACTTATGTAACTATCACCGTAAATAAGAGTTAGGGTTGGAATTCTCCTGTAACTATCGCCGTAAATAAGAGTTAGTGTTGGTACTTCTGTAACTATCACCGTGAATAAGAGTTAGGGTTGGTACTTCTGTAACTATCTCTGTAAATACGAGTTAGGGTTGGTACTCCTGTAACTATCACCGTGAATAAGAGTTAGGGTTCGTACTTCTGTAACTATAGCCGTAAATGAGAGTTAGGGTTGGCACTTCAGTAACTATCACCGTAAATAAGAGTTAGGGTTGGTACTCCTGTAACTATCACTGTAAATAAGAGTTAGGGTTGGTACTCCTGTAACTATCTCTGTAAATAAGAGTTAGGGTTGGTTCTCCTGTAACTATCGCCGTAAATAAGTGTTAGGGTTGGTATTTCTGTAACTATCACCGTGAATAAGAGTTAGGGTTGGTATTTCTGTAACTATCGCTGTAAATAAGAGTTAGGGTTGGTACTCCTGTAACTATCACCGTGAATAAGAATTAGGGTTGGTACTTCTGTAACTAGCAAACTATCACCGTAAAAAAAGATACAGTTGGTACTTCTGTAACTATCACCAAGAAATATGATTATGTTGGTAGTTTTGTAACTATCACCGAAAAATAAAAAATATATAGCTAGGCTTGTTCGGTAACTATCACCTTATATAAAAGATGAGGTTGTACTTTTGTAACTATCACCGTATACAAGAGATAGTTTGAATGATGTACTATCCGAGAAAAGAGTCACTGTGATGATGTACTATCAGAGAAAAGAGTCACTGTGATGATGTACTATCGGAGAAAAGTGTCATTATGATGATGTACTATCAGAGAAAAGGGTCACTGTGATGATATACTATCAGAGAAAAGAGTCACTATGATGATGTACTATCAGAAAAAAGAGTCACTGAGATGATGTATTATCAGAGAAAAGAGTCACTGTGATGATGTACTATCAGAGAAAAGAGTCACTGTGATGATGTACTATCAGAGAAAAGAGTCACTATGATGATTTACTATCAGAAAAAAGAGTCACTGTGATGATGTATTATCAGAGAAAAGAGTTACTGTGATGATGAACTATCGGAGATAGTTCATATATTATTCTTGCATGTGTACTTTTAAATTTATCAACAGAAATTTTATATGATTAGTATAAGTACACTGGTTGAGGGCTTCACACTATGTCCTCTATTGTAATAGCTAATCGTTTCCTTGATAACTTGCACCAATTTCAGCAGTTATGCCCTAGCTATTCAGTTAGTTGCGCTTATATTCCCTAGGGCAAAGTGGCATAATCAACTGACTTTTTTTTCAGTATATATGCGAGGCACTGTCGATTAACCCACTTTGCCTATCAACACATGAAAATTCAATATTTTGTGGGTTAGGACACTGTGTATATTTGCCCTCCAATTATAGTCTTCACTCTAGTATGTATTATTGACTCTAATTATAGTCGTGACTAATTATAGTCGTTTCAATCATTCAATATCCTCTAGTTTGTATGGCATCACAAACACCAACCCCTTAATCTCTAAATGTTAAAGAGCTATACAGTGAATGCCTATACTTTTAATTGTCAATGAATAGAAGATTAATAGTTTCTCATTTTTCTTAAAATGTGAGCATTCCAAACAGAAAACTTCATCGTATGGACCAAAACTCAGTCTCCTGTTTCTATTTAACGGTCAATGTAGCCGGCTAATTTACCGGTCACTCTATGCGGGTAATTCACCGGTTAATATAACCGGTTTATTTACCGGTCAATATAAACAGCTTATTTATCGGTCAATATTGGCGGTTCATTTACCTCTCAATCGAAAAGTGTAATTTTCCGGTCAATCTAAGCGGTTTATTTACCGGTCAATCTAAGCGGTTTATTTACCGGTCAATCTAAGCGATTTATTTAACGGTCAATCTAAGCAGTTTATTTCAGTTCGTGTCGTTCGCTAAAAACAGAATTCCTTAATAAAAATGAGAATAATTTTTGTGGCTTTAACCCTAATGAGTTTGACGTGTGTTTTTAGGCACATCTTTTTGGAATTATTTTATATCATTTATGTTATTCGTTTAAATTTACTGGCCCTTCTTGACTTTGTTCCTACATAAATATCACATATATTTTTGTATTTAAAAATTAAAAAGAAATTACGTATCGTCGTAAATCCCCATAAATCACGTAAATTAGGGAATTAATAGTACTTTGGTGACGTTTGGCAACCTAGAAATACAGTTTGGTAAGCCAATACGGACAAATTTGTTCGCATTTTCATCAAAAACAGATACATGCGTGAGCTGTGATTGGCTCACACTCCGCCAAATCACAGATCTAGTCTCTCAGTTGCCAATGTCTTAAATACTGATGTATTTATTTTTCCTTATATTTTCAATATTTTTACTTGGAATTTGGTACACATTAGTCTATTATATATACTAACAACTTGTAAAAAATACAGCACCGTAGGTTTATAAATGAAATATGTGTTTTTTTAACACATAGTCAAACTCTCCCGTTGATTTCGACAGTCAAACTCATTAGGGTTAAGAATTAAACTGCAATTAAAGAACAAGGCTTGCAAATGATGAGGAATTCCTTATCTTGAAATGCCTTGACGGTAACTTGGCTAAATAAAGGCTGCATGGCAACATTTTCCCATGTGTAATTTCATCAAAGATAATGAGTAGTATTGGTGAGGAATTGATGCTAGTGATTATATTGTATAAATCATTTATGGCATTGCATTTAAGCTTCAGAACGAATAAAAAATAGAAAGGATGTACCTTATCATTATTAAATTTTTATTTTAAAATATTCATTTACAAAAAATCAACGTTTCGACTATTTATAGTCATCTTCAAGATATGAAATATGAAATAATTTACTTTTTGCTTCAATATATACATCAAAAAAATTACAATCAACTCAATACTTTTCCTAAAAATATTACTAAACTATATGCAGATTTAATTAATTTGTACATATATGATGAGATGAAAACAAGAAATGAAAGATTAAGAGCAGATATTTAAAATAGTGTATGTTACTAGTAGAATGATTAACAGTTCAAAATATAAGTCCTAGAACCTAGAAAGGAGCCTAAGAATGAATGAACATTTTTTATATGCATTAAAGAGATGAGATTACATATTAAGAAAAAAAAACAGAATTAAAAATGGAGTAGAAAGAAAGAAGATAATAAATAATTTATCTACTGATTATTGGGTTTTAATTTATGAATATACAATAACTCTAAAATGCGTAATTCTATTGATTTATTGCATTGGTTGATAATGGTCCATTGAGATGGGAGAGCTACATCTTTCTGCGTGGTCTCTTATTTGTGATGCTGATGGGTTGCTGAATCTATTGCCTGAGCGATGACTGCATCCAGCGTGCTCGGAGCTACGTAAAATTATTGAACGCTTGGTGGATCCCACATACGTATTATATGGATTACATTGAGTTATTCAGTGAATAGTTTAGTTGTGAATATAGTGCTCTTTGTGTTAAAATAATTCAATTAAATATATAATGTTTTTAAATACAAGTTACTTTGATATCAAGTAAAACAAGTGCATAATGACTTATTATACACTGAAAAAATACAAGTTAAATTGGTTGAATTTTCGGTTTATCCAAAACTGGCTCAAAAATGTGAGTCAATATAAATTATAATTTATTGTCATATTATGTATAAAGATTCTATATAATTATTATTTTTTTCATTATGGAGACTATAGCTCGAAAGTTTTCTTTGAGCGCATCAGATACAGAAGTGAAAGTATAAATTATTAGGATTTAATAAAAAAAAAAAGATATTTCTCAGCGCGTGAAGAAAATTACCGGTGTTTGTGTCCCTTTAAATCAAATTCGTAATTTATTTTCTGCATCCATGAGCTTTACTGTTGGCAGGTGACTTTGTTAATAAAGCCTGTTTTAAATAAATTCCTGATGAAATCTTAATAAATCAAAATCCGGTACAGAAATATCTAAGTTATATTCCAAAACTGAACAAAATATAAAAAGAGTCTAAACTTTAAAATTTCACGTAGCTCAGTTTATTAAATACAGAAATTAATTCGCTACTTAACGTTTTTCTTTAATTTGTACTTTAGAAACACTGCAAGTATTTCGTATTGTTGGAACTTTCTAACAAAACTTCTCCTCAATATCTAAGATGGCGTCCGTTTAAGGGTTTCAGTTTCTCCCTATCCTGTTATTGAGTTTCGAACAGATAATAATTCGGATGAAAGTTTTGATCTAAGGACACTTCTTAGTAATGAATAGGAAACTCTATTTGATATCTTGACAAACTTCACACTTTACCGACATCCTATGCAAGACTGAATGTTATACAGTGTGTCTACCGGAACTGAAAGAGCGACAAAGAAAAAGAATGAGGAACCATCTGTGTGATAGGGATTCAGAACACGACCTATAAATAGTCCAGCAATCGACTTTTGGCACAGAATCTTACCACGTTATTTTGGTTTGTGAATATAAGAGGTTCCCAGTCAGAAAAATTTAAATCACTAATAATTGGCTTTCGATTGGTGATTATAAAATATCTTAAGAAATGATTTATGATAATGAATCGATTAACATTCAACCGTAAGTACGTTTCTATTTTCTAACTTTATCCTCTTAATCTTTTATGTCCCCACCATAACTTTCCCTCTTAATCTTCTATGTCCCCACCATAACTTCTCTCCAAATGTACGTTGCTGATCAGTTCCGTAAGCATATTATCTTGTAATAAAGTGCAATGGAATACAAACTAACAATGTCAGTAAGAGCTTTAATGTTGGGTCCTTAATAGAAATTAGGTACTCATATCATATATACAACGAGAAAATTAACTTACAGATAAACTGAGCTATAATTCGTTTCAACATGTTACTTAATACCAACATATTTATACGAATGATTAAGTACAGAATGTAATTGACGAAGGAGATGATATGTTAGCAATGCCCTCTGTAATATTATAGCCTGGGTGTAGTATTGAAGATGGCCGACACGGTGTCATAACAAACGACGCCATTTGAATTGATACTGGGAAGGAAACTGTGTGTTGCTCTGTATTTGATGCTATTTTTCTATAAATAGGAGACTGTAAAGGTTTAAAATTATTCCACTAAGTATTAGTAGTGTTGTGATCAATAATATGTATGATTTTAATGTTTTAATGAGTATTTACGCTGTTATTTGGGTAATTAAGGTATTCGATGCATCCTTCCACTGTATTGCCTAGTAAGGCTAGCCCTAGGCAATGTTTCAAACTTTTAGATGACAGAGTGTGGCAGATAACACTAATTACTTACCTACCTGAGACTAACTAAGAGGCTAAAACTATCTGGTGTTGAATTCAAATTTTCATATGTTTCTTGTTTGTCTGCCATGTCTGGTGATAAATCTTGAATTAGTAAACCCTGGGCGGCTGGGCTTATTCTGCCAACTTCAAAACTTGACAATTAATAAAGTATGGTACCTAATACTGGCCATTATTATAGATACCTATAACCTAGTGGCTAGCTAGTCACTGTGAGGAAGTACATTTCCAACTCCCTTAAGTTATAGACTAGGTAACTAGTTATTGAGTAGTTAAGTACTACCTACCGGTCCTACCCTACCTAGGCTAGGCTAGGGAGACTTGAAGAGTAAAGTGTTTTTGGATGGCTAGACTGCTAGTTAGGTAGTCATTCTTAATTACTCAAATTAGGACCATCATCCTCTTGTAATGTTTAATTATAAATGTTACAATGTTAATTTTGGAGAGAAATAAGGAATTTTCAATTTATGGACATAGTATTATTCTATTAGAAAGTAATTAATTATTAGACTTACCTAGCTAGTTAGGACTCTTACTGTAGCCTCTAGGAGACTGAGAGAATATTGGATAGGTACTAGGTAGTAATCATCATAGTACTATAAGTATAAGAACCACTCTTTTTAGCTTGGATATGCTCCAGCCAGACTGCAGATTATGGGGCATTTTTCCAAGACTCTGCGACAAATCTGAGCCCAATTTTAGAAATTGGAGATCTCTGCGGAGATCTTGATTCTTGCAATGGATATTAATTCATATGTTACCATTAATTTAGCTATGGGATATTTTGAAGTAATTCCTATGTTACCATTAATTTAGCTGCGGAAGATTTTGAATTAATTCCTATGTTACCATTGAATTAGCTGTGGGAGATTTTGAATTAATTCCCATGTTACCATTAATTTAGCTGCAAGAGATTTTGAATCTGCTTCTGAGAGTCAAAGAGTAACTCTCTCAAATTAAAATCTCAGCGGGAGAAGAGACACATTATGCAGAACAGAGTGGTGCCTCCAGATTGTATTTGATGGTAAATCCGAGGACTTTTAGGTATCTATCCATACATTACCATTAATTTTTGGAGGGGAAATTGTATAAATGTTGGAGGACTACCTAGCCAAAATATGAGGAAATGTTTACAGATAATTTACAGATTTTTTGAAAAGACAGAAGAGTTCAGTGCACCAAATACAGTCTGGGCTATGCTGTCATCCCTTGTTAATAAATTTGAATACTTGAATTAATTCCTGTGCTTGCCAGTATGTATTTGGTCACTGGTAGTCTTATGCACTCTGCACTGTGCATAGAAGTCTGACGACTTATCAAGAAATCTGAAAATTTCAGCCAATAATTATGTATAATTTGGGTGATTCTCCAAGTTTTCTCCCTCCAAAAATTAATGGTTATTTAGGAATAAATAACCAGAAGTCTGCAGACTTTGCGAGAATATTTATTTTCAAGTAAATAAGTCTACCGACATGTCAGTCAAATTTACCATCAAATACAATCTGGTAGACTGGAATGCTTGCATAGTTGCATATTAATTCCTGTACACAAATTGGACTAAGATCACATCTGGTGCCTTTACCATACAAAACTTATGAAAACTACACCTACCTAAATAGGTAGCTACTTAATATCAAACTTACCCAGCTTGTAGTGTTCAGAAAATTAGAAATTGTAAATGTTGTGACCCTATTTTAAACATATGAAATTAAAAAGTAATTACATTTAATGACTTATTTTGCAGATATGCCAAAGCGTTGCTGCGTCCCTGGATGCAAGTCAAATTATGGATCCAGTACGAAAATTTTGACGCTTTCCTTTCCGAAAGAAGAAGCACTGTATACTAAATGGCTCAAAGCAATCCATAGGTAAGTGTCTCCTAGATATACATAACCATGACCGGAAATTTTGCCATAAGGAAATTCACCATGGGTAAATTTCGCCGTCAGGAATTTTTGCCGTGATAATTTATTTTAAGTCTCAACTTAAGAACCTTAGGCAAATTAAGTGATAACCACAATAATTTTTAGTCCTTTTCTAACACCCATAACCAAGAATGCTTTCCATTAGTTTAACAACAAACATTAACAATTTCATAAAAAGAAAAACCACAATTTTTTGAACAATCAAACTTAACTCTTTGTTCTTTATAGTTTATAAGTGTCCTTGGTAACTGTTGTTGGAAAAGAACCCTAGCATTTATTGTGGTAATATTTTTATTTGTCTGGGGTTCTCAAACCGAGAGTTGAAAAACAATTTATGGCAGAAATTCCTCGCTGTGAATTTTCTTGCAACGAAAATTCCTAATTCCATTCATAACTTAGCTATATTTAATCTTGTATTTTTAGTTTTCAAATTTGGATCAACTATCATGATTTCACATGTCAATATAAATTATTAGTGGTTAAATAGTATCCATGCAGCTTCACTTTTCCTTTCTATGTGCATTGTGTTGCTCTAGTAATTTGATTAATATATTAATATTTGTTTTTGTTGTTATGAAATTGAAATTGACGGTAAATTATAAAAAAAAAATTCTCATGTGCTTGCTCAGTAGATAGAAGTTTTTCATAAATGCCTATTTACAGGGAGAACTTCACACCGTCTACTCATTCAGTTGTTTGTGCTGAGTGACACTACTGACCACTTCTGTGAAGATGTAGTCCTTAGGGAAGGTCTCCATTTTGAGAATTATAGACTAGAGGTGAAAATGATAAGGCTTCAGAAAGGTGCTATCCCAACAATTTTTCCTGGGCAACCTTCATATTAGAAGGTTGAAGATAATTGAAGAGAGAGATGCTCAAAATTTAGAGAGTTCTTAGATAATGATAAGATAATAAATTTTGAATCAAATGGATGATTATTGATTGTAAAGATAATATTCTTCTGGTAGACTTGTACATGAACATAATATGATACCCCATTTTCTTATTTCTTTCAAAGTGCATTCTAATTTAAACATTTCTGTGTACTTTAAGGATGTTCTTCTAAATAATTCCACATTTGATTTTATATTAGGTGACAGCATGTTGTGTGATAAGTAATCTAAATATCAAAATTTCTCTTCTTAGTGCAGATTACGTTAGGAAACTTGCTCTCACTTCTAATATTGATATATGTACCTGGTCTCAAAGATAGTCATATAAATTATCTCAAACAACGACTTTGTGGTAATTATTAATGAACAATGTAATAAATGGAATGTTCTGTATATAGCCATAAACAATGTATATATGATACAATTCATGTCTAAATAGTTATCTAATAGTCTTATTGGTTTTCTATCAATGTAGCTAATACATAAGTTTCAATAGTGTGATAGAAAATAAGTGAGTGACCCATATATTTTTTGTTATTATTTTCATGTACATAAGCTTTTGCTGAACTAAAAATGTTTATTTTTTCCCCTCCTTATTACAATGAAACGCATGATACAATGTTTAGTATTTACTATACAACACTAATTAAATGGATACAATAATGAAAATTTTAATTAGCTACCTTACTCCAGGTGAAAAAATCGATTTTAAGTAGCTAGGTAGTCAATTAATCATACAAAATTTTAAGGATGATTTTTTTTAAATATAATAAATTATTAAAATTAAGCAAATTATTAGAATTAAACAAACATTCAAACCTTTCCCTTTACAAATCAAATAATTATACAGACGGCGTACCTATGAATATTAGCTGCATGAATTGGATGCGTCGAATAAATTCAACAAAATACATCGTAAATTAACATTAAAACAACAAAATTGTTTCTGATTATTGATCACAAGTTTTCTAATACCTACTGGATGAATTTTGAAGTTCTAGCTATTCATATTAATAGAGAATTTATAGCGTAAAACTTCGAGTGACACACCATTTCCATCGCAATTTCAATAGAAATCGTGCGGTTTGTTATGACACCATGTCGTCCATTTTGTTTTTTTCCCGATCCTACACCCAGGCTATAATATTACAGAGGGCATTGATGTTAGGTACAAAATGGTCTGACTATATTAATAAGAAAATCTTGATGCTACAAGTGGGACACATTGTAACGCTTACCAATGTAAATAATGTTTTAGTGATAATAATTTATTAAAAAAAATACCTGATAACCATTGAGTTCTTATAAAACCAACGAGCCAATACGAAATTTCTTCAACCAAATCGGACTGAAAAAAATAAATTTAGGTCTCTAAAGAACTGTGTGTCAAAGATTTGCCATAAAATTATTATTGATATCTAGGAAACCAGTGGCTTGAATTGTATGATCTTTCGCCAGTTCATAGATTTTAGCACTGCAATGTACTGTGCAAAGTTATATATACCTACGACGGTGTCCGGAAAACTGCCAGGCGGAAAACTGCCTGTCACTTATTGGCAATACATGTATATTTTTTACTTTCTGAAATATTCCGTAGTTATAAACACATTTTTATTTATAAAAAAACGGCATTATCCTTCTTTAAGAGGTTAAAGGGACGTTCATTTTTACATTAATAACTACATAGATATTGGAATAATAAAATAATTTTCAAAGAAAAATAATATTTCAACCAATCTACCTTATTAAACACTCAGTAAACCAAACTTCAGTACACATAAAGATATTATAATTTCTATTTAAAACTTATTTTCAAAGTTACATATATTTTAAAAACATTTTCAGTTACGTTTATAGTTTCTTGTTTTTAATTTCCTATTGACGTCAGCAATATAGCCTTTGGTTCCGAAGCAAACGCTAAATCCGGTGTACTGATTTGTGAATACTAGATAATTAGATATTCTCACAATAATATAATTTTAAATTATACAATAAATTAAGTGAATGTTAAATCAACTTATATGTATGTTAAACAATAATTATATTTACATTTTTATTCTCCATGTCATTAACACAACACATTTATTTTAACAATTTTCATTTATATGTAAAAAGTATTATTAATTAATATGCAAATAATTCGATCGAGTGAAATTGTCAGAGAATTAGGTAAGTAATAGCAGTTTAATAATCATTGATGTTGGGTTGCCAATTCTAAATATTTCACGAACATCGATCAAAGTTTTTTTTATTGTGAGTGCAAGTGAATATTAAGCTTCCCTACAAACAATCCCATGTGTATACCATGTGGTACTTACACTTTTAAATTATGTGTATACCATGCATATTTTAGGAAATGGATACCATATTTATTACATGTTGTTTTAAGTGGTATAATGGTAAATTATATGTGTTTACCATATGTTATAAGTTGGTAATTTACATGTGGATATGATGTGGTGTATACAATCTCTATTTGATATGTTTTTGTATGATATGGTTTTAAAATGGCATAACCACAAGTTAATTATGTGTTTTTATGATGGTTAGATTGGTTCAATGTGGATAACACATATTCAAACTTTATTGCCACATTTAAACCATTAAACCACATGGTAAATATGTGTATGCAATAGGGAATGGTTGTCAGGGTTGATGACTTGTTCAATCCTCAAATTATAAACACAAAACGAAATAATTAGACACTAAACCCGTTATGTAAAGACGCGTTGTGTAAACAATGAAATTGTACTCTGTACCTAATACAATTTTTCCTTTGTTTCTTCTCTAAGAAAGTAATATTTATCTAATTATGTATTTTATATATTTTTCTAATCAATTCGTGTATAGTTAACTATTATTTTTATTTTATAAAAATTAATATCCCTTTAACTCCTTAACGAAAGGCGAACGGCTTTTTAATAAATTAAATGTCATTATTGACTAAACTGATTAAATTGCCAAAAAGTGACTGGCAGTTTTCCACTATGGACTTCTCCATATCCAAAATGTCAGGTTGGAAATCGAATATCTCGTGTCGTGTTCAGATAGCCTGACTGATCTCTGGAAACAGCTAGAATATGTAATTATATATTATCGGATAAAAGACGGGTCTCACAGTTACTTATATCGTGCCCTTTTATAAATGTAGAAATTATAGTTTTATACTATTTAATGCTTTTATATATTTATTGAAATTTCCAGACATCGTCTAACTATTTCTAAATATATTTCCTGACGGTTTCTCAGATTTTTTATATTGCATCTTAAATCAAATATTTGGAAGGTACATTCTTTTAGCTACATGTTGTTACGACTTTTGTAATGCTGATTTGAATCTTTATTAAATTTGTAAAATATTGCCTGACAGTTTCTCCAATTGAATAACCTGACAGTTTCTAAGTTTGTCTCAGCCTCTCATTTTACCCAGCTGACGCTACTGATAATCTTTATAAAAGTTGAAATAAATGTAACATATTTAATATCATTTTCATCAAAGAAGAGAAAGAGTAATAAAGACACAGACCATTTTCAAATTTATTTTCACAAGAATAAACCTTACTATAGTAGCAAGAAAATTAATTAATTTAGTAGGGGTTTAACATCTGCTTCGGAACCAAAGGCCATATCGCTGACGTCAAAAGGAAATTGAATACAAGGGACTGGAAGAAGCAGTCAGAAATAAAAGAGGCTCCATGAACAAAGTCACTTACCACCGTCGGTGACGATGCTCATGGATGCAGAAAAGCTACTCCGTGAATGCATTCACTTACCAAGGAATGTGACGAAACACGACACAAGCACCGGTGGCTGCACTCAGGGATGGAAGAGGAAAATGAAGAGGTGATAGTAAATGAAGCCTACGAGTCTACCTAACACATAAATCTAAGACCTCGTAGTTGAAGAGCATAACCCTAGCGCTATCCTCTAAAACTGCAAGTAGCGTTAAAAAAATAATAAACATGGTAAAAATGAAAAAAGACAATCCATAATCCAAATTACAACAGTTCAGGGGCCAAGGGACGCCAACACCCTTTCTTCCATTCACCACAGACAGCTTCAGGATAGAGCCCCTGGGAACGCAAGAAAATTAACAGAAACATCAAATGAGGTATCACCTGTGTAGGGCCAGAGCACCTAGATTATATTTTTAATGGTTCGTAATTAATGAACATAAATTTGAAATAAAACTAGACTTGAGAGATTGAAGTAATTGCAGAAGGCTAGAAGTAGATCACCCACGGGTTCGAGTCGAATATGGGATATGGGTCTGCAAGATCAACTTAGTTCTAAGTACCGTTGTAGAGATGATGTGTTCTTTTTCCTGCCACTTCAAAACTGTAAACTGATTTCTTAACTTGATACTCCACTTAACTAAGATAACTACAGAAATTAAAATTTGTCAAATAATTATTTATAGTGTTTACACTTAAAGATAGTTGCAAAGGACTTAAATGAGTTTCCAGACTTTCATAGGTTGACTCCATTAATTTATCATTCATCAACGATATCAATGAGCAATAATTGTCCTGTAATTATCAGATGGGAGAAGCTCAATGGAACCATACACAATATTCTATGCTTTAGCCAAAAAATTAAATAGGAACACCTGGTCAGGATCATAACAGATCAATGGTTGAGGAAAATAAAATAAAATATAATAACAGTATATTATTAAGTTGTTGTGCATTGAATTGATTCAATACTACTTTATTAAAGAAATAATACTATTAATCGCAATGTCTTCATTTTTTATTAAGCTGGAAAACAGAGAAGTACTTGCTGTTCTGCTTTATCCAGACAACCAAGTAAACATTCAAAAATCATTACCTGACGGTTTCTGGATATCTGTCGGCCAATGTCTTGCACCTACTGGCCTGACAGATCTAGAGAAATAGCCAAGCTATGTTATGCATATAAACAACAAACTCGGAAATTGTCAGTCAGAGTTTTGTAAATCAGGGTGAGTTATCCGGACGTAATATTGACAAAAAAAAGTAAACAAACAATAAAATTCAAATAGCTTTTAAATTAGGCACTTTTAACTTGATTAGGCAGTCCAATTATATGAATTGAACCATTCTAAACTCGTGGAGCAAGTCAAATAACTATTTGGAAATGCGTGAAACGAAATAATTGCAAAAATCTCATCGGCTGGGTGTTAGAAACTGTTTATCCTATTCTCTTTTTTGTCATGTATAGAAAATGAGGTGGTATGTGGCAATAATATTTAAATAAAATTTCAAATCTGCTCTGTATGATAGTATCCCGCTATGTCATGATTGACAGTATCTGATTAGTATCGTTAGGGTTAACACACTTATGTATAAGTTAAACAAGAAGTTAGTTATCTAATTATGGAAAATACTTCGGAAGTGATTACGAAATTGAAAATAATAGTGACACAGGTTAGTACCTAGAATTAGTTTTAATATATGACTTATAGGAAGGGTCACACAGTTAAAGTGCAGCCATTTAAACTTAAGAAACTTTTCTGAAAAATTATTCTGCTAAACAGATTTTTTAATTTTACATTGTAAAAGAAGCGCAATGCATAGTTTACCATTTTGGTGAATTGCGGCCTCTTCAATTTTAATTTAAAAGATAAGGTTGTTAGAAGGATTAGGTTAGCTATTATATCAAAAGAAGGGAATGCAACCTAATTAATAAACTTGATGAATTTTCCTAAAGGAGATATTAATACACTCCAATGTAGGTATATCGGGGGGCGTGCCGCCCCCCGAACCCCCCTGCCAGGTCATTAAACAATCATGAAGTGTGCAGTACAACAAACTGGCGGATACAGCAAACTACATAACGGCCGTATACGTTGGGTATGCTATTGGGAACCTAGTTTTAAAACAAGGGGACTCGTGTCGGGGGGGGGGGGGGACGATTAATTTTACGACATGTTCGGGGGGGGGGGGCTTACCTTATGTTCTGTCCAGGGGGGGGGGGGGGGTTATGTCCATAAACTTTAGTTATTCTGCCGCTACTTACCTACTTAACCCTAAATATCCAATAAATGTTTTGAGCCACTCAAGTAACTTGGAGTAATTTAACTTTTATCAAAATGTTACTTATCAAAAGAAGTGCAATTTTTATGGGTTTATTCAAGTTATGAATTTTATTGATATTAGTGAGACTGAAGTTAGTCAGTCATTGTGACGCAATTTACTTGCTGTACCCTATCTCTAAAGGAATATTAATTTCAAATTCCATATTCTATTTTCAGCCCAATAAAACTGTTAGTAGTATTTTTGTATTACATAATATCTTGTTGCATTGAATCAATTAGCTTCTTTCAGTACCTATTGTTCCATTTTAGATAAAAAGCTATTCCAAAGTCTACATTTTTTTACGTATAGGTATAACTACTGGCAGTTTGATAGATCATTTTTTTAAAGTACACCGAATGTGGGTGCCGAAATATTAGTAACTTTCCATGATATATGCAAAATTCTATTTGGATGAATTAAGAATAATATATATATTTTTCTGACATATTGTATTTGTTTCAGGTGCTTCAACAAGACAATTTCCGAAACTGCGAGAAAGCTGCTGTGACCTTCAAGGACGACGAATTCAAAATCCAACGATCATTTGAAATGTGCCTTCCATCATCTAAAGAACGTGGAAAGCAAAGGACTCTAGTAGCAGTGTGGAAGATTATAACTCAGTACAAATGGCAAGGGAATCATGTTAACTTCGAAGGTATCCAATTCAAAAAAGGAAATCCATTGATGCATGTCTTTCGGGTGAAAAGCTAATTACGTCGAAAATTCACAGAGTGTACCAATTTCTCTGATACCAGGCTATTCAAATATGAATGATCACAATCCTGATACTTTATCTTACCACTCAGATTAAAAAACTTCCATCCCGTGATATTATCCTGTCATTTGTGTCAGAAAACATTAATTAAGGATAATTTTTTTCAACATTATTTTAGCAACTATATAAGTGTCTACCTATAAGTCAAAAATTCTCAAAAATTCTTGGATGCATTTCTTTTGAATATTATTGTTTTCTATTACCTATGAAATCAAACTCCATAAAAAATAAATAAACTATATTGTTTTGACTGTTTTTGTAATTATCCTTATTTGGCATGAGCCAACATAACCAGCCGTTTCCCTTTTCACTTTCAATATTGAAATAGTGCACTTGATAAATTATTGAAAATTGATCATTGCTTGACTGATTCTAGAATTGGACAGTATTGATAGTCGGAAAAGTTCTGGAAACTGTCAGGCAATGTTTTACTATTTCAATTTTATATTGGCTATTTGATGGAAATTGTTTTCATCGATTGTCAGGTTGATAATTTTAGACTGAAACATTTGGAAATGAAGAAATTGAAAGAAAAAACTAATTTCTTTAACATTGCCTGGCAGATATAAATTCTGCCAGGCCGCAATTTGAGGTACTGCAGTACCTAGCCTGACCATTTCCGATGTCGTGTTACGCAAAAACCGCACAATTCTAGAAATTGTCAGGCAAAAGTTGGAAATCGAATAGACATAGTCTGACAATTTCTCAAAAAACTGGATGGAGAAGTTCCACTTAACAAATGAATTGCGACAGATATTGAAATTTACTAAAATGCACTGCCTTGTACACGTAGTATTTAAATATCCAATATTAAAAAGAATATATATTTACCTTCAAATCCGAAGACCAATGCCTCAATAAATATAAATTTCTGGAACAAAACCCACTGTGTTGCTTACTTTGGTTAGGGCTTTCATCCGAATTACCGACAGAGTAATTTAACAATAAATGTTAGAAGAAATAAATAATTGCACCCTAAAGGAATCAAATATCCTGGGTGAAATTAACATAGATTGATTAGACAGTTAGAAAATTTATAACAGGAATACTAAGATCAGTAAAAAAAATATTAAAGAAATACCTAACCTAACCAATAGTTACCGCCACCAACCACAACTGTCCACCTCCAGACAGCCCGATCGAAATGGAAATAAAAAAACTATTATTAAGACCTTAAATTTCAATCACTAATTATTCAGTTAAATTAATTAATACTCCTTCCCTATAAGTTACACTGAGGTGTCCCTAAATACATAAGAAATGTTTATTGATTATACTAATTATATGTAATAATAATTGTAGATAAGTACATACATATCTGAAATTTACTTTTCCTATTGCAGAAGACCTAGGCAGTCAACTTCTGTATTTGTACGGAATAATGTCAGTTTCGTTCATCTTCAACATTCTGACGATTGGTCACACTTCTCACCTTCTCTATAAACACGGTGTAGCTTTTACTTCCATTGACACAACATTGAAAAGATTCAGCAGTATGTTCCGAAAATTGAAACCATCCAACATTTCTGAAGATTTAGTTGATGAATCTTTACAAAATGATGCATCATCGACCGATTTTAGTGATAAATCTAGCAATGATCCTAGCTTTATTAGTCGTAAGTCTACTGAACTCCCAACGGATGATTCTACTTCTTCAAATGTTGGACAGATACCTACTATATCAGGATCTATAACTAGAGACAATGAACAACCTACCAATACACCTGAACAATCTACTGGTACTACATTAAGTGATCAGACAATAATGTATACAAATTTAGGTTACGAACCACCATCTGTTCACATAATTTCTCCCTCTTCGACTAATAATCCCGCCACTGAAAATAATACATCTGGTACAATCCAAACAACTTCTAAGTTAGCAGTGGAAGAATCTAACGTACCTCATAATGTTTCAAACAAGGAAACTAAAAAAGAAAAGAAGAGAAAAGACCTGAATAGTAACAAGAACTTGAAAATCATGATGAGGCGGAAATCCATGAAATCTTTCAATACCAAATTCGTCATACTGTGAGTTTTTAATAATTTTCAACTTATTTTACCTGGTTGATGATATAATATCCTTTAACAGCATTTACTGTTACCGTGTTCTTTTTTTCGCAGATTTTGGCAGAGGTTCCAACTTTTTTCTTTGGTGACTTTGTGTTGGACTACTGAAGTACTGTCAACGTTTATACCTCCTCCAGAAATGTGGTGAGTAATTCAACTTAGATTTACTTCATCAAATTTAAAGTTACACTATATTTTACACTAATTTTGATTTTAGAGTATAATAATTTATCTCATCTTGATTGCAAAATAGTTTTGTTTACAAAATAGGAATAAAATTTTGAAATAAACTCAATACGAAATGTAACATTTATGACAATTCAATTAATTCTTCTTTCAAGAACTAACTAGCTAATACATCAAAGAAATTATTGAAAGTTTGTGAGATGTGGTAGGTTTTAGGAAAGCACCTCAACATTATTTCATATATTTGATATGATGGCAGTGATTGACTTTTTTCTTTTCAGGATTTTCACTGACATCATCAACGCTATGCAAGGAATGTTCCTTTTCATTTTCTTCGTGAGGGTGCAGAAGAACAGAGAAAAAGTGGCAACTAAATTGATTGGAGCTAAGAAAAAACTTAAATGTTGGTAAGAGAGAGATGTGAGAGAAAAGTGTCATTGTGAAGATGATGTGCAAAAAAAGGGGTCAACCTCGGACAAATTGTAACAGAAAGTCTTTAAACTGTTTTATATTCAGAAAAATGCCCTCTGTAACATATCAAAACTCTTAAGGAATCCCAGTGGTGGAAGACTCCATAAAACCATTCCAAAGTGGCAGCCCTGGAACTGATATAATCCTATATGTCCACTTCGAAATGACTTAGTACTTAGTACTTATGTGCTAAACATCATTTTCTAGCACCATAAATCCAATGAAATACATTTTAATAAGCTAATCCTGACAAAAAAGCAGAAATGCTGACCATTTTCAAAAATGGGAATAGTAAAATAATAACTTTATTTCTGAATCAATTTGGAAGTTGTCTTTTAAAAAATTGACTTACTTTTTCACATAATTACATACGATTAGATGAAAATGAATGTGATAAATGGTAATATACTCAAATTATGAGCATTTATTCAAATATATTAGGAGTATATCAGAGCTCTCTCCAGTCATGAGATGTATGAAGAAAACATGGGAGTGAATGTCTTAGCGGCTTAAGCCGATGGTACACTAGCAGCAATTGCTGTATTGATTGCGGCCCGCAATGACTGCTATTGTTAAAATCCAACATGTTGGATTCGCCCGCACTCAGGGCAGCATTCAGTGTGGCTGCAGCGGTTGACCGGGAAGATGTTGCTCCTCGTCGCTCCTAAATATATTTTAACCAGAATTTGAGTGGAAAAGACACTAATTCTCAGCGTGGTGACTGCTGCAGTAAGAACTGTAGTGTATCAGGTACACCCTGTTTCATGAGTGCATGCATGAACTGCGGGCCGCAACCAATGCAGCATTTGCTGCTAGTGTATCATCGGCTTTACCAAGTTGTGCCATTTTATTTGCGCTCACCAAGCTCCGTATTGAGTAGCTAATAGTAATACATCAAAAATATTTGTTTCTTATCTTCGCTTGTTACTTTTTTTTCAAATGGAAAATTATTCTTTAGTGTTTACCAATGAATGTGAAAATATTAAATGAAAGCAATTACGGAGAAAAATACTTAAAGTCTATTCGTTGAGCTTTTATAAAAGTTTTAATGAGATGAAAAGACACTCATGCAGTTATCAGCTATCTGCAAGTGAGAACACCCTTCAACTCAGATCCGAGATTGCGTATACTATATAGTATCTCGATAGAGGTGCATGCAACCAGCCAAGTTAATGCTGGTTTCAGCCAAAACTGTTGGAACTGCTATCTTGACCAACATGGATGGACAAACTACTGCTAACTACACATTGAAGAAAAAGAACCAAATCATCACGTTGGCTTCCAAAACGGCAGTTTTGATTGATTGTGAGGCAGTACAGGTGGATCCTCAGCTGCTTTTCCAGCGATTGACTATTGCTGCAAAAGTTAAAGAGGACCTGCAGTCTGTGTTTAAATATGAACTATGCATTTACCCACCAACTCTGTTTGATTCTACACTTCTGCTCCGACAGCCACATATGCCAGTACTAGCAGAGGCTATTTGGGCACTCCTGACACACGATGCATCAGGAATCACAAGCAAATTCCACTACATGTTGGGTGGTGGGGCACTTGTCCAGTGCATTCCATGGACAAGTGGCTTAACATACAAAAATATCTTCATGCAATACACAGAGTATGTGGCAAAGAAGTATGGCTATGATTGTACATCAACAAAGGATACAACACACCAGAGATGTACGAGAGGGAATGTTAGAGGCAACAGTGCCTTCTTGTGAAGATATGTTGATGACAATGAAAAAGGAAACATTTCTGGGAAACAAGAAAAACAAGTAGCCCTCCATAAACATGATCACCACCAAACTACGGTCACTGAACTGCTAGACACATCATGCTGCATAGTACAACAGGCAGATGAGTCTGCAGCCACCTCTGACACTGTGATGATCGGAGATGACATAGATATACTCATCCTTTTCATCTACCACTCTAATCTCAACTCATGTCACCGCTTCTTCCAACCCGAACCAAAGAAGAATGTGAAGAAACCACGTGTCTGAACATGAACTATGTAAAGCTGCAGTTAGGCCCTAATGTATCACACCACAATTTCTTCATACACGCTCTTATGGGGGAATATGCTACTACTCAAGTGCATGGCATTAGCAAAGGAGCTTCTCTCAAAAAATTTAAAACCAGTGCGCACTTCCGTGAACAATGCGGATGTGTTCGACAGACAGACAGGCAGTGTCTACTGATGATGTTGTATAAGCAGGAGAGAAAGCTCTGTTATGCCCTCACAATGGGAAAGCCTGAAGAGTCACTAAACGTGTTGCGATATAGACGTTTCTGCCAGAAGGTCTCGCCTCCAGAACTTCTCATAGCCAACCCCCCCAAAGTCTACCACTCACACCAGCAGCAGCAAAACACCACAGCCTTCGTGTCTACTACCAAGTCAAGCAGTGGAATGATATTGCAGTTAATGATATATGAGGTTGGCGGGAAAGCAGTGGAGGATTCGTGCCCGTAAAGACAGAATTGCCACCAGCACCACAAGAGCTACTCAAAGTATACGTTGCAACTTCTAGACAGACTGCAGCAGTCTGAAGTGCACTTGCAAGAAGCACGACATAGAGTGCTCAGCTACATGTGGCTTAACTGTAGAGGGTCGGCATGTACGAACTCAAGACAAGTTTCATGTAACAGCGATGACGATTGATGAAGCAGTATACGCTTCATCTACAGTCCAGTGGTTCTTAAAGAATTTTTTCTCGCGCACCATCTTACTTTTCTCAGGTACCCCCTCAGCATTGTATTGCATTGTAGTAGATTGATAAGCTACAATTATAATATATTTGGTTACTATGATTTGTGAATTAAATATGCAAATTGAAAAAGTAAGGAAAATGAGTGTTTTATTTACATAATGTAAAATTATTTACATAGGTAAAGATGATTGAAATCCATTAGAAATTATAGAAAACCATATAATTTGTGATAATAATGCAGTATATTGCATTGTAGTTATATAAGAAATGGATATAGAAAGGAACAGTGTTTTGTTTACTCTTTATTTCAGTGTTAGAATATAGGAGAGAAGGAATAAAAGTTCCTGGCACACAAAAACGAGAGATCCCACACTCAAAGATATAAAAACAATTATCGAAAGCCACAACGATAATTGAGTGTTTATATCAGAAAATTTGTATACTCATATCGCAACATTTTGAGGAAAATATACTTCATGTATATTCTGCATGATATTAATAGCAAGAACCGTACTTATAAACAACAGCCATCTCATGCACCCCCTGTAAACAATCCATGCACCAAAGGGTTGTCGCGCTTCCCCGTTTGAGAACCACTGAATTCTACACTCTGAGCTTGATGGAGTAGTGGAAGAGAACCCCTTTGGTTTGTGATTTCTCTCAGTAATAGCTTCATTCACGCTCTGAGCTGGATAGAGTGGTGGAAGGAAACCCCCCCCCCTTTGTTTGTGTTTAATCTCAGTATACGCTACATCCACGCTGAGCTGGATAGAGTGGTGAAAGAGAACCCCCTTTTATGTGTTTTAGCCCAGTACACGCTTCATCCACACTGCCAGCAGGATGGAGTCTATGTACATATTTCAATGGATTCCTGGCAACAGAAAATGTATTTTTAGAACTTTAAATCAAAGCCCTAAGTCATTATTAAGAAGAGGAAATATTTGAAAATACCAAGATTATGGCAGCCATTTTGTTTTTTGGTCAGGTGTAGCCTATTGAAATGTAATTCATTGAATTCCTGGCCCCCAGAAAATGTATGTTTGTTACATAAATTCAAAGCCATGTGTCATTTAGAAATAAAGATATTAGGAAGTATCAGGTTCTGTTTATAGCGGCCATTTGAATCCTTGAAAGGATTCTCTAAGAGTTTTTATATGTTATAGTGGACACCTCTAAGAACATAAAACAGTTGAAACAAATTCTGTTGCAATTTGTCCGAGGTCATATCAAATAATGCCTGTACTAAACAGAGCCACTGTGGTGATGTACTGTCAAATAAAATAATCACTGTGATGATCACTGTTTTGGTACTGCGCTGTCTCTGTACATTGTACATTATTAGTAAAAAAGGGTACGAAATTAAAATCGCCATAACTTTAACAAGAACCACCGTATTTTACTCTGATTTCTTTAGGATAATGCAGAATTTTATCAGCTATAAACACAGTTTTCGTTTGTTTTTAAATCCCCAATCGTTTTTCTTGGGTGGTCATAAGTAGAGGTTGGTGAAAAACTCTTGCGCGGTCTTATTTCAAACCTTGCTTATCAAAATAGTTGATATTTTCGCAACTACAAAAAATTCATTGGGAAGCTACCTAGTACCCTTCCAGATGTCTGAGTGAAATATCAGAGCTCTAGAGTTACTATAACCCAATGGGGGAGAGAAAAATGGAGGGGGGGAGGGGGAGGATTGGGGTTGCGCTAGATGCTTTATACACTCCCTATCAGCCACTAATAATTTGTAATAATATATATCTCGCCATATCTGGTATAGTTCTTGCTACTGAGTCCACACACAATAGCTATTGGCTACCATACCGAAAAGTGACACTCGATATAAATGTTAGGTTTCACAGTGCAGCCAGCTACACGGCAACTTTGAAGGCTTTAACAGTTTCGAAGCTATGGCATTGGGTTTTTTTGCATTAGATTTTTCATGAAATCTTCTAGAGCAGTCTTCCTATTTTTTATTTTCACATTAGCTTTAGAAATATTAAATTTTGAAAAATATTTTTTTTCGAATATTTTTTTTTTACGAACCATTATTTTTTTTGTAAAATAAATAGAAAATCGAAAAACAAGGAGAGACAGCTCTAGAGAATTCGATGGAGTATCGAAGGCAAGAAACCCCAATGCAGTAGCTTCAAAATTGTAGGAGCCTTAGGCTTTTTTGGAAATGGGTCGAAATACGTTCGAAATTCAAATAATTCGGTTTCTGTGGGGCTAATTGAAAAATGCGCAGAACAAAAACGATAGAGAATTCAATTTTATATAGGGGTACTGAATCTTAAAACCGTAGCTTCATTAATAAAAATATTTCCATAAACCAAGTACGGTCCCCTTAATAAAGTACACAGGACACTTGCTGTTACAGAACGACTGGGGGAAATTTTTGAACATCGAGTCATTTCCAAGGGTCATGCCATTGAATGGCCTCCGGGGAGCTCAGATTTCACTTGCTTGCGATTTCTGATTGTTGAATTATTTGTAAAATGATGTATACTCTTCCTCACCTAATAATCGGATCAATAAAGCATGATATGGATTTCTTGAAAGCTAATCCTATCATAATCAAAAGATCAATGAAAGCAGTTAGAAAACGGGTGCAAACATTATTCCTTGAAAAAAATGGGGAATAGTGGATATTTTTGGTAAAGAATGATTTACTATATAGATCTTCATAATATGCAATTGTTTTTAATTATAACAAATAAAAATATGGGTAAATAAACTTATTTTGATATATTTTAACAATTACATATCTTGCGCATGAGTTTATCACAACCCTTTACTTATGATCACTCTGTAGAAAAACTATTGGGAATATGAAGACAAACGAATAATAGGGATATAGCTGACAAAATTCTGCCTTGTTAAAGTTATGACGATTTTAATTTCGTATCCAGTTTTTTTGACTCACACTGTAAATCATTTAGGATTTAAATTCCAACTGAAAATGTAACTCTTCATAAACTTTGAAAAATATCTCTGTACATTTAATATTTTCTATCACTTAGATGTAACAATGACATCAGATTTAGAACTGTATGTTTTTCTCAAGTTCATCTACCTATACATCATTATTAACTTTAATTTCTTAATTGTATGGTTTATTATTTGAATTTTGTCATTTGCTCAAATAAGATTTTCATAATTCCCACCAAAGATATTGTACATAATTAATATTTTCATCACCTCGGTACAAAGTAGTCTTAAGGTTATATTTGCTAATACGTTTATTTCCTCCTGTATATATTTATTTAACCATTTTCTGTAGAAAATATCTTGTAATTTCAATAATTGAAAGATATCAAATTTTGTATCCTTTTTCCTTCAAATTATAAATAAGTGAGAGTGGGTCAACATAAACCAAACTGAATTAAAAAATTCTTCTTATAATACATACGTTGTGTGTTTTCCTACAAGAATATAATTATGAATCCTTCTAAAATTAATATTCTAATTCAGATTATTGTATTGTAGTGGAATTATAATTAATGTGAAATGTAGAGTGAACAGTTTAGGGTTGGTCATAAAAAACTTTATTTTTTAAATTTGTTTTTGCACTGTGATGTATAATAGCTCTTTGCTGTCAAAATATATCTCAGGAAAATAATTTGTGTTATGATTATTTTTAAAGGTTCCACAATAAGATCATTGAAAAATGAAAAATGTTATTATTTTCACATTTTTTGCAAAAAAAAAAGATTTTTTGGAACTCTAATATGATCTAAGTCTAATTAATGTGGTAGAATATATCTCGTATTTGAATTTAATTTATAATTTGTAAGTTATTGTTGTGTAACTTGTTTTCATTATTTGTATAATTTCTATAGGGCTCCCGGGGGATCGATCCTGAAACTGTCTGTGGTGAATGGAAGAGAAGGGGGTTGGCATCCCCTGGGCCCCGAACTGTTATAATTTGTATCATGTATTATTTTTTTTTCATTTCTACCATGTTGTTATATTGCCCTTTTATAGTTTTGGGAGTAATAGTTAATTATTCACCTAGTTTCTAATTAGATGTTTCTTTTATAAAAAACTTATCCCGTAGAGCAACTTAGGTCTCCGGGTTCTTTTTCATGTATAATTCTAAACTTGAGGGGTACTATTTTAACTCTATTAAACTGATTATAAATTATAAATGGTAAAGGTTGGTTAAAGGTTTTAGGAATGAAACACATAATAGGTTCCTTAATGATTGTAATCTGATTTAAAAGTTGAAAAACTACAAAGTTCTAAGACTTACGCACATGTCTTTAAAATAAAGGACGGTGGATTTTATTGTTATATCACTAATCACAACACAGGGTTTTAAGTAAACTAAGGGGTTTGAGTAGCCAGCTCATAACGCCCATAGGCGTGATCAAGTTCAATCAGGATCAGGACCGGACTATCTTCAATAGACTATCGCGAACTATGAACGCGTCAGCTAGATGTTGACTGCTTATAGAGGAATAACAACATCCGCTAATCTAACAACGCTAATCTAAATATGTATCTAAACGGTGCGAAGTCTCTTTTTGATAACTATTTTAGAAATGAAAAATGAAGATTCTGTGCGTTATTTAGAAAGAGTTCTGACACAGTATAATGGTATCAACAATCCATCGAAACAGTTTTATGATTTTTGTATCGCATTTTGTGTCTATTACATTACTAAAAAGCTTTCGTTTATATCTCTTTTTTATTTAATTGAGTGTTGCATCGCTAATCTAAATCTGTATCTAAACTATGCGATGTCTCTTTTTGGTTACTATTTTAGTAATGAAAAATGAAGATTCTATGCGTCATTTAGAAAGAGTTCTTACACAATATACAGGCATCCCCCGCTTTAGTTACCAAACCACGACTCAGTTTAGTTACCAAACGGTAACTAAAGTGAATAAAAGTAACAAGAAATTTATATTGTCACTCCTTGATTTAGACCTCATTTTCTATGAGTTATAGAAAGAAAATTTATTATTAGAGTAAAAGGTATATAAGCATAATATTAATAATATACAGTCTTTCATTGTTTGTGACTGTGATGAAAAAGTTTAAAGTCACTCATTTATTAAATGTTTTAAAATCCATCCATAGCATAACTCTCACTCAGTATAGAGGAGTAGATACTTAGATTTCTATAACAATTGTGCTACATTTAACAAACCGCAATTTTATGCTCTATGAAATGTTTTTGGAAGTAGGGTACTAAGTTTTTTCAAGTTATTGGTTGGTTCTACAATTTCGGACACGTCAGAAAAGAAAATATTATAATTATTATTTAACTTCTATTCTAATTGGTATCATGGATACCAATTGAAATGAAAGTTAAATAATGATTATTATATAAAGATTTTGACGTGTTCGAAAATATGGTACCGTGCGATAACACGGAACTAACTCTAAAATGGGATATGTTGAATTTCTGAACTAATTGCTTCTAATAACCTCATCTGGATTATAATTTGAAGTTTTTTTTTAGTTACCGTGAAATAAGTACAAAAAATTGTCTCTGTTTTCTATATCTACGAACGGTTCTTATTTCGAATCATGACTCGAAATAAGGACCATTTTTACTAAAGTGAGTTATACTTAAAGCGAGGCCTGCCTGTAATGGTATCAACAATCCATCGAAACAGTTTCCAAATAAATTCAATTTAGATATGATTTTTGTATCGCATTTTGCTACTAAAATGCTTTCATTTCTATGCGTCATTTAGAAAGAGTATTTATACAGTATAATGGTATCAACAATCCATCGAAACAGTTTCCAAATATCTTCAATTTAGTTATGCTATTATATTGCATTTAGTGTCTTTTCTATTACTAAAACGCTTTCGTTTATATCTCTTTTTTATTTAATTGAGTGTTGCATCACTAATCTAAAAATGTATTTGGACGATGCAGATGGATCGACTTGTTTCTTTTTTCAATATCGAAAGTGTTGAGCACGTTGTATCGTTTAGAAATATAATTGACACGACTATATTTGCTGGGACGGTTATATTTTAATGCTTTTGATTCATTCACTTTCATCACAGATCACAGAGGTGATCTGAAGTACAAAGTAAAAATAATATTCATTTACTTATTAAATAATTTTAGAGTTTCTATTCTTCGAAAAATCAGGCTTGTAGTACTAAACAGCTGATGTGTACTCGCACACTACTCAGCAAAATACTTCAGATATCTGACCATTCCGCTTAATAATGTTTTATCTTATGGCATTTAATTAATGTAAGAAGATTGATTGATGAATATTTAAGCAACAGATGCAATGTTAATGACTTAAAGAAGCGTTAGGCGGAGCATGCGCAAGGTGCGTCCACTCCACGTCGTGACTGAAATAACCACTGAGTGCACAGACCAATGAATACCAAGATGTCCCAATACAGTCTGTTGAAAAATCTAGCGACTGCTGGCACGTTTTGCCTATGTGTCTGTGACGTATTCCGGCCAATTGTCAACTATAGCTGGCTAGTGGCTGGCTGTTTATATATTTTTTCTACTGGTTAGGTATACGGTACCAGACTCTAAACAGGGGTTCATTGTAGCATAAAGAATTTCATAGATCTATGATATATCTTTCCATAGATGATAGGGCATAGAGCCATAGATCATAAGTATTAAAGTATAAATGAAATGCTCAAAATTCCATCTAAATGATCTTATGACTTATGTTGTTACTTTTTTCTAAATTCTAAGTAGATATGCCAATAATGCCATGTTTCATTTCATCATTTGCATGTTAATTAAAGTCAATTAATTAACTTGCAAGTTACAAGTTACAACGGTGCAACCCAGTTTGAAAATTATGACAGGATCTGTGGATTAATCCTGTGGCCAAAGGCTATATAATTCCTATGCTCCCATGTTATTTGCTGCATCCAAATCCACATTTCTGAGCAAAAAAATCTGGCTCTGAGTAGACATTCTTTTCAGACTTGCTTGCAACCAGTCAATGTTTCAAAGTGTAGCAGGAAAGTCGCAAGTTTGATGAAAAAATGGATCCAAGTCGCCACATTTAACTCCTTTTAAAGTAGATATTATCTTATTTGATGAACAATTTACAGTTGAAAATCTCATTAATTCATTATGTTTCATGTCAGATGCATGCAGCATGTGCATCCTCTTTGGCAATTTTATTAGTGATTTAACTGTTTATTACAGTTTTTCCATTTTATTTCATAATTTCACCCCTCAAAAAGTCCTCAATATATTTGCGACTTTGTGCTGCTTTGAAAAATTTCATCCATAATTCACTCACTCATTCAGAGTAATGAGAGTATTTCCATTAAATAATTAGCTTACATTACAAAATTTCAAATCTCAGATAGGTATGTCTAAGACTCTAGGAATTGACTTAAATTTGTTTAGTAATTCTTATTTTCCCCATCTTAATTAAACAGTTAATTATAGCTTTGAATCTTCAAAATGAGCCAATATTTGTTTTGCTCAAATATTGGGTTACACCGTCACAGTTCTCCATCCATCATCTGTAAACGCTCTGCTAATCAATAAACTGTATATCTAAAGTTTTTATTTAAAATTTTAATTCCTATCATGATATGATCCTAAGTTCCAATGTCAAATCTTCAAAAATACTCAAAATTGGCTATGAACAGAATTATTGTGAAAGTTTAGTTCAAAATTGGTGAGCCTATGAAATATGGGAAGTCACCACTGCAGTGAGAAAATGAATTGGCAAAGTAATATTTGGTTCCCTAATGATCTGTATTTGCCTGTATTTTTATGAACTAGATTCTAGAATATCTCTTGTACAATTTTAATTGTCCAGAATCATGACCTCTCTTGAGTGGTCATCATTTATTATTTTTACAAAATATTAAAATTTAAAAAAACAAATTACTTTCCATTAATTAATAAAAGTTTATTTGCAATATGAAACAAACAATTGTTTATCATATTGGAACTTTTAAATTAATACCTCTTAATTTGATGTTGTTATACCTGGGTAAATTACTAGTCTAAATTAATTTTCAATATTTTATTATTTTTCGGGGCACACAGAGACAATGGAGTTGCATCAGCAACCAGCTATTCTTCCCCAGTAGCAGTGACCTGTCCTGGTTAAAAGGCAACAGCCATGACTCTACATTTGCTTCTAAGACTGTAAAGGAGGGGCCAGAAACTAAGAAGTCCTTTTTGAGAAGCATTCAATGATGTAGACAACACACAGGTGAGTAATATAATCTTGTGGCTTAAACTTGAAGTATTTAACAACCATTATTCATACTAGCAACAGCACCAGGAAACTTTTAGAAACAAGATAGTCTGATATCTTAAGTTTTCTCTTCCTTTAAAATATTAAGGTTTATTATAATTTCATTTCTTCATGTTTCACTTCATTTCCTCTTACTGCCATTTCTCTCAAAACTCTTAAGGATGTTGTTTCATCTAATTATTTTATGGACATACTCTTTAATTTGAATAAATCAGATGATCTGTAAATCTGTAAATATATCTGTATACCACCTAACTCTTGTTCACACTAGTTATGTATAGCTACAATTCCAATAATTAATTTTTGTAAATCTATTTCAGAATATGGAGGCAGATAATAGCAAGGCTAGCTGATGACTTAGCTAATTGGGAATGAGGGTACAATTGGCTATGTCATATTTGATCTAGGATTCAGAATTTGTTATTTCTTAATATTTTTATAGCAAGTTATTGAAGAAATTATATACTAACATTTCCTAATCTTTTTCAAGTGAAATAGAAGCACAATCTCAGTTCATAGAAAAACTTTGATAATTAACTTTGGTCATATAAGAATATTTACATTTATTAAATTTAATTTGCACTTCCTTTTTCTTCCCTGAAATTCCCTGCATGTTCTATCTTTTTTATCATCCTACTTTATGTGAACGGAGGAGATCATCTAAATTTCATTAATTCTTGAAATAGTCCTTCGATATCGTGATAGGATAAATAAATTTTCTATTAGTTCCTGGAATATTCTTTCGGAATTGTAAGAAGATCAGCTTATTATCTATCTATCTTGGTATATTCCTTTGAAATCGTAATGGAATCAGTCATTTTCATAAATTTCTGGAAAATTCCCTTGAAATCGTAAGGGGTACAGCTAATTTTCACAAATTCCTGGGATATTCCCTTGAAATCGTAAGGGGAACAGCTAATTTTCACAAATTCCTGGGATATTCCCTCGAAATCGTAAGGGGTACAGCTAATTTTCACAAATTCCTGGGATATTCCCTCGAAATCGTATTGGGATATTGTAATTTCCCTATATTCCTGGGATATTCCTTCGAAATCGTAAGGGGATTACCTTATTTCTACAAATTCCTGGGATATTCCCTCGAAATCCTAAGGGGAACAGCTAATTTTCAAGAATTCCTTGGATATTCCCTTGAAATCGTGAGGGAACAGCTATTTTTTCCTCGGTTTCAGAGATATTCCCTCGAAATCGTAATGGGATACGCTAATTTCCATAAATTCCTGGGATATTCCCTCGAAAACGTAAGGGGATTACCTTATTTCTACAAATTCCTGGAATGTTCCCTCGAAATCGTAAGGGAAACTGCTAATTTTCACAAATTCTTGGGATATTCCCTTGAAATCGTAAGGGAAACAGCTAATTTTCTCAAATTCCTGGGATATTCCCTCGAAATCGTAAGGGGAACTGCTAATTTTCAGAAATTCCTGGAATATCTCCTTGGAATCGTAGGGGAAACAGCTAATTTTTTCTCGGTTCCAGAGATATTCCCTCAAAATCGTAATGGGATACGCTAATTTCAATAAATTCCTGGGATATTCCCTCGAAATCGATAAGGAATAACCTAATTTCTACAAATTCCTGGGGTATTCCCTCGAAAACGTAAGGGAATTACCAAATTTATACAAATTCCTGGGGTATTCCCTCGTAATCGTAAGGGAACAGCTAATTTTCACAAATTCCTGGGATATTCCAATGAAATCGTGAGGGGAATAGCTAATTTTTTTCTCGGTTCCAGGGATTTTCCCTCGAAATTGTAATGGATACTCTAATTTCCCTAAATTCCTGGGATATTCCTTCGAAATCGTATGGGGATTACCTTATTTCTACAAATTTCTGGGATATTCCATCGAAATCGTAAGGGAAACTGCTTATTTTCAAAATACATGGGATATTCCCTCGAAATCGTAAATGGAACAGCAAATTTTCACGAATTCCTGGGATATTCCCTTGAAATCGTGAGGGGAACAGCAATTTTTTTCTCGGTTCCAGAGATATTCCCTCGAAATCGTAATGGGATACGCTAATTTTCATAAATTCCTGGGATATTCCCTCGAAATCGTAAGGGGATTACCTAATTTCTACAAATTCCTGGGATATTCCTTCGAAATCGTAAGGGAAACAGCTATTTTTCATTATTTCCGGGGATATTCCCTCGAAATCGTAAGGGTAACAGCTAATTTTCACAAATCCTTGGGATATTCCCTTGAAGTCGTAAGGGAAACAGCTGATTTTTTCTCGGTTCCAGGGATATTCCCTCGAAATCGTAATAGGATACGCTAATTTCCATAAATTCCTGGGGAAATTCCCGCGAAATCGTGAGGGGATTACCTAATTTCTACAAATTTCTGGGATATTCCCTCGAAATCGTAAGGGAAACAGCTAATTTTCATAAATTCCTGGGATATTCCCTCGAAATCGTAAGGGGAACAGCTAATTTTCCTAAATTCCAGGGATATTACCTTGAAATCATAAAGAAAACAGCTAATTTTTTCTCGGTTCTAGGGATATTCCCTCGAAATCGTAATGGGATACGCTAATTTCCATATATTTCTGGGATATTCCCTCGAAATCGTAAGGGGATTACCAAATTTCTACAAATTCCTGGGAAATTCCTTCGAAATCGTAAGGAAACTGCTAATTTCCATAAATTCCTGGGATATTCCATCGAAATCGTAGGGGGATTACCTAATTTCTACAAAATCTTGGGAAATTCCTTCGAAATCGAAAGGGAAACAGCTAATTTTCATAAATTCCAGGGATATTCCATCGAAATCGTAAGGGTAACAGCTAATTTTTTCTCGGTTCCAGGGATATTCCCTCGATATCATTTCATGAGAGCGGATAATGAGGAAACATCCAAATATACAGGGAATATTCCTGGAATATTTCAATGTTACCTGGGAAATATTTAATAATTTTATTTTTTTAAACTCTTAAAAATGAGTTTTCTATTCAACCTTTGAGTTGGAATTATTTTACACTTGAATATTATAGCCTAGAAAAATAGTATCAGTTTCTCCTGAACAACTTGCTTTACGCTTTTTGGCTAAATGACGTCACGCACTCGTAATTCATTTTTTTAGTCTACATTCAGTGAAAATACGTTTAAAATTAGATCATAAAATAATATCCTATGAAATTAGGTTAATAAAATTAATGAAACATGAAAAACTTGCTGTATAGAAAACTATTATATTTTCCATTTTAATCGATGACGTCACGCACCCATATTTGTATTCTATATTAATTGAAAATGCGTTTTCAATTCGACCTTTTAAGTTTGAATTAGTTCACCCTTAAATAATATAGAAAACTAAATCTAATAAATTAGTATCCCTTTCTGTATACAAACGATGACGTCACGCACCCATAATTCTCTGATTGGTTCCCGCACATTTTTGATTCAAATTAGGAAGGTTTGATGTCCACGTAGCATTGGAACATCTTGGTATTCATTGGTCTGTGCTGAGTGTATATAAAGATGGAGGTAGCATAGCAGGAACACAAGTGATGCCAAAAAGTGTGTAGTGAATATGTAGTGACAATCGAGAGGTTTAGTGTATGTGACGTCATCACAGCAACAGTTTAAAACCGAAGTTGTCATTACTTATCACTCTATTGTCAATACTATGTATATTTTTTATACTGTGGTCTAAACTAATGGAGCCCCTCCCACTCACATCAGTTTAACAGAATGCACGTAAAGGAAAGGATGTGCGTGTGAGACATTCCTCATTTTAACACCTCTCTATACCTCATGCACTTCTTGAAACCCTACTTTTTAAAGATTTAATAATTACTTACATGACAAATACAAATGATTTCTATGATGAAAAAGTGTATGATTTGATAACTAACTTTGCTTTGACATCTCACTAAATCTATAATTTTATTACAGTAATAACAAGATGAACAGAGATAATGTATGCTAAAAATCATAATAAATTCACAACAAAAAAATACTATTAAACCATAAAAAATATAAGAATTTTTCCATGGGTCAAAGCATATACTTCTCAAAAAGAAAAACAATGCTACTAACTATTTTCGACAAATTTTTTGCATTAAAGTTTGAAATTAAAATACATTTTAAGAAAAAAGAAGCAATAGCCCATACGCGTATACAGGGTGGCGCAAAAAAAAAGGAAACCCATTTTCAAACTAATTTATTTTACAAACTATCAATGTTGAAAGTTTTCTATAAACACAGTTTTATTTTATCAATTTTTCTGCATCTATCATGATAAACTATTTTATAAGTTACGACAAGAATTGAACATCCTACAGCAAATTATAAAAAGTAAATAAAAATAAAAAGCGAGCACGAAATATATGAAAAAAATCATAAGAGTATATTTTATTTTATATGCATGTAAAAACATTAAATTCTACTATTTTATGTAAAAAAATAAAATGATATAAAACAAATAATTACCATATGAAAATTGGTTTTTGAAGGTAAAATTGATATCATTATAAAAATCAATTCGCCGTTAATTTGTATCTCCTATTCGAAACCCTCAAAATGCAGATTTCAAAAGAACAAAGAGTTTTTGTTGTGACAATTTTAATAAACACTGTAAGTTTTACGCAGGTTCAACCATTTTTTGAACAATGCTTTATGGAAAGATTTCCAGCAACTATAAAACCATATTGACTAATGTTAATAAGTTCAAAACGGAAGAAACCACATTAAATTTGAATAAAAAGTTATCATGTCTCAGAGAAAAGAATGGACACATGAAAACATTAATCTTTTTCATGAACAGTTTATTGAGAATACAAAAATGTAAATCAGAAGGTAAGGATTAGATATCATTTAAGAGACATTTCGCCGAATTGTTAAACATGATTTAAGATATTATTCTTTGAAGAAGCATGTAAGGCTCAAACTCTCAAAACTGATTTACCGCACAGTCTAAATAATTTTGCGAAATGGTTTCTGCAAAAAAATGCACAATTTTTAGATGATATCGTGATTGGTGATGAAGATGTATCTCCATGATTGAAAGAGTCAATAAAAAAACCGTCAATTGAATGTAAAATTGTATGATTTAATTATATTTTTACTACTACCATATGGAAATAAATAATGCTTATTATGAAATTTGTGTATTCCGTGCTCGCGCAAGCCCTTTTTATTAATTTTTTTTTATTTGCTGTAGGATTTTTAATTTTTGTCGTAACTTATAATAAGATGAGAAAACAGTCTTTTCATTAAAAAACTATTATATGTTTTAAAATCAACACAAAAAAATTATATAATATTGACAAAATGAATGTTTTTTCTTATATTCAGTTAGTTGAAATTTTTGACCTGAATTGATAAAATTGATGAAAATTAAGAATTCAGTGATGAAAATTTAATCGAAATCAGTTGGAAAAGCTTATAAAAATATTTTTTCAT
>CANNZV010003677.1:0-56789 GCA_947561585.1 Caprella mutica
CCTAACGAGACAAAATGCCTAACGAGACAAAATGCCTAACGAGACAAAATGCCTAACGAGACAAAATGCCTAACGAGACAAAATGCCTAACGAGACAAAATGCCTAACGAGACAAAATGCCTAACGAGACAAAATGCCTAACGAGACAAAATGCCTAACGAGACAAAATGCCTAACGAGACAAAATGCCTTACGAGACAAAATGCCTTACGAGACAAAATGCCTTACGAGACAAAATGCCTTACGAGACAAAATGCCTTACGAGACAAAATGCCTTACGAGACAAAATGCCTTACGAGACTAAATGCCTTACGAGACTAAATGCCTTACGAGACTAAATGCCTTACGAGACTAAATGCCTTACGAGACTAAATGCCTTACGAGACTAAATGCCTTACGAGACTAAATGCCTTACGAGACTAAATGCCTTACGAGACTAAATGCCTTACGAGACTAAATGCCTTACGAGACTAAATGCCTTACGAGACTAAATGCCTTACGAGACTAAATGCCTTACGAGACAAAATGCCTTACGAGACAAAATGCCTTACGAGACAAAATGCCTTACGAGACAAAATGCCTTACGAGACAAAATGCCTTACGAGACAAAATGCCTTACGAGACAAAATGCCTAACGAGACAAAATGCCTAACGAGACAAAATGCCTAACGAGACAAAATGCCTAACGAGACAAAATGCCTAACGAGACAAAATGCCTAACGAGACAAAATGCCTAACGAGACAAAATGCCTAACGAGACAAAATGCCTAACGAGACAAAATGCCTAACGAGACAAAATGCCTAACGAGACAAAATGCCTAACGAGACAAAATGCCTAACGAGACAAAATGCCTAACGAGACAAAATGCCTAACGAGACAAAATGCCTAACGAGACAAAATGCCTAACGAGACAAAATGCCTTACGAGACAAAATGCCTTACGAGACAAAATGCCTTACGAGACAAAATGCCTTACGAGACAAAATGCCTTACGAGACAAAATGCCTTACGAGACAAAATGCCTTACGAGACTAAATGCCTTACGAGACTAAATGCCTTACGAGACTAAATGCCTTACGAGACTAAATGCCTTACGAGACTAAATGCCTTACGAGACTAAATGCCTTACGAGACTAAATGCCTTACGAGACTAAATGCCTTACGAGACTAAATGCCTTACGAGACAAAATGCCTTACGAGACAAAATGCCTTACGAGACAAAATGCCTTACGAGACAAAATGCCTTACGAGACAAAATGCCTTACGAGACAAAATGCCTTACGAGACAAAATGCCTTACGAGACAAAATGCCTAACGGACAAAATGCCTAACGGACAAAATGCCTAACGGACAAAATGCCTAACGGACAAAATGCCTAACGGACAAAATGCCTAACGGACAAAATGCCTAACGGACAAAATGCCTAACGGACAAAATGCCTAACGGACAAAATGCCTAACGGACAAAATGCCTTACGAGACAAAATGCCTTACGAGACAAAATGCCTTACGAGACAAAATGCCTTACGAGACAAAATGCCTTACGAGACAAAATGCCTTACGAGACAAAATGCCTTACGAGACAAAATGCCTTACGAGACAAAATGCCTTACGAGACAAAATGCCTTACGAGACAAAATGCCTTACGAGACAAAATGCCTTACGAGACAAAATGCCTTACGAGACAAAATGACTTACGAGACAAAATGCCTTACGAGACAAAATGCCTTACGAGACAAAATGCCTTACGAGACAAAATGCCTTACGAGACAAAATGCCTTACGAGACAAAATGCCTTACGAGACAAAATGCCTTACGAGACAAAATGCCTTACGAGACAAAATGCCTTACGAGACAAAATGCCTTACGAGACAAAATGCCTTACGAGACAAAATGCCTTACGAGACAAAATGCCTTACGAGACAAAATGCCTTACGAGACAAAATGCCTTACGAGACAAAATGCCTTACGAGACAAAATGCCTTACGAGACAAAATGCCTTACGAGACAAAATGCCTTACGAGACAAAATGCCTTACGAGACAAAATGCCTTACGAGACAAAATGCCTTACGAGACAAAATGCCTTACGAGACAAAATGCCTTACGAGACAAAATGCCTTACGAGACAAATGCCTTACGAGACAAATGCCTTACGAGACAAATGCCTTACGAGACAAATGCCTAACGAGACAAATGCCTAACGAGACAAATGCCTAACGAGACAAAATGCCTAACGAGACAAAATGCCTAACGAGACAAAATGCCTAACGAGACAAAATGCCTAACGAGACAAAATGCCTAACGAGACAAAATGCCTTACGAGACAAAATGCCTTACGAGACAAAATGCCTTACGAGACAAAATGCCTTACGAGACAAAATGCCTTACGAGACAAAATGCCTTACGAGACAAAATGCCTTACGAGACAAAATGCCTTACGAGACAAAATGCCTTACGAGACAAAATGCCTTACGAGACAAAATGCCTTACGAGACAAAATGCCTTACGAGACAAAATGCCTTACGAGACAAAATGCCTTACGAGACAAAATGCCTTACGAGACAAAATGCCTTACGAGACAAAATGCCTTACGAGACAAAATGCCTTACGAGACAAAATGCCTTACGAGACAAATGCCTTACGAGACAAATGCCTTACGAGACAAATGCCTAACGAGACAAATGCCTAACGAGACAAATGCCTAACGAGACAAATGCCTAACGAGACAAATGCCTAACGAGACAAATGCCTAACGAGACAAAATGCCTAACGAGACAAAATGCCTAACGAGACAAAATGCCTAACGAGACAAAATGCCTAACGAGACAAAATGCCTAACGAGACAAAATGCCTAACGAGACAAAATGCCTAACGAGACAAAATGCCTAACGAGACAAAATGCCTAACGAGACAAAATGCCTAACGAGACAAAATGCCTAACGAGACAAAATGCCTAACGAGACAAAATGCCTAACGAGACAAAATGCCTAACGAGACAAAATGCCTAACGAGACAAAATGCCTAACGAGACAAAATGCCTAACGAGACAAAATGCCTAACGAGACAAAATGCCTTACGAGACAAAATGCCTTACGAGACAAAATGCCTTACGAGACAAAATGCCTTACGAGACAAAATGCCTTACGAGACAAAATGCGATACGAGACAAAATGCGATACGAGACAAAATGCCTTACGAGACAAAATGCCTTACGAGACAAAATGCCTTACGAGACAAAATGCCTTACGAGACAAAATGCCTTACGAGACAAAATGCCTTACGAGACAAAATGCCTTACGAGACAAAATGCCTTACGAGACAAAATGCCTTACGAGACAAAATGCCTTACGAGACAAAATGCCTTACGAGACAAAATGCCTTACGAGACAAAATGCCTTACGAGACAAAATGCCTTACGAGACAAAATGCCTTACGAGACAAAATGCCTTACGAGACAAAATGCCTTACGAGACAAAATGCCTTACGAGACAAAATGCCTTACGAGACAAAATGCCTTACGAGACAAAATGCCTTACGAGACAAAATGCCTTACGAGACAAAATGCCTTACGAGACAAAATGCCTTACGAGACAAAATGCCTTACGAGACAAAATGCCTTACGAGACAAAATGCCTTACGAGACAAAATGCCTTACGAGACAAAATGCCTTACGAGACAAAATGCCTTACGAGACAAAATGCCTTACGAGACAAAATGCCTTACGAGACAAAATGCCTTACGAGACAAAATGCCTTACGAGACAAAATGCCTTACGAGACAAAATGCCTTACGAGACAAAATGCCTTACGAGACAAAATGCCTTACGAGACAAAATGCCTTACGAGACAAAATGCCTTACGAGACAAAATGCCTTACGAGACAAAATGCCTTACGAGACAAAATGCCTTACGAGACAAAATGCCTTACGAGACAAAATGCCTTACGAGACAAAATGCCTTACGAGACAAAATGCCTTACGAGACAAAATGCCTTACGAGACAAAATGCCTAACGAGACAAAATGCCTAACGAGACAAAATGCCTAACGAGACAAAATGCCTAACGAGACAAAATGCCTAACGAGACAAAATGCCTAACGAGACAAAATGCCTAACGAGACAAAATGCCTAACGAGACAAAATGCCTAACGAGACAAAATGCCTAACGAGACAAAATGCCTAACGAGACAAAATGCCTAACGAGACAAAATGCCTAACGAGACAAAATGCCTAACGAGACAAAATGCCTAACGAGACAAAATGCCTAACGAGACAAAATGCCTAACGAGACAAAATGCCTAACGAGACAAAATGCCTTACGAGACAAAATGCCTTACGAGACAAAATGCCTTACGAGACAAAATGCCTTACGAGACAAAATGCCTTACGAGACAAAATGCCTTACGAGACAAAATGCCTTACGAGACAAAATGCCTTACGAGACAAAATGCCTTACGAGACTAAATGCCTTACGAGACTAAATGCCTTACGAGACTAAATGCCTTACGAGACTAAATGCCTTACGAGACTAAATGCCTTACGAGACTAAATGCCTTACGAGACTAAATGCCTTACGAGACTAAATGCCTTACGAGACTAAATGCCTTACGAGACTAAATGCCTTACGAGACTAAATGCCTTACGAGACAAAATGCCTTACGAGACAAAATGCCTTACGAGACAAAATGCCTTACGAGACAAAATGCCTTACGAGACAAAATGCCTAACGGACAAAATGCCTAACGGACAAAATGCCTAACGGACAAAATGCCTAACGGACAAAATGCCTAACGGACAAAATGCCTAACGGACAAAATGCCTTACGAGACAAAATGCCTTACGAGACAAAATGCCTTACGAGACAAAATGCCTTACGAGACAAAATGCCTTACGAGACAAAATGCCTTACGAGACAAAATGCCTTACGAGACAAAATGCCTTACGAGACAAAATGCCTTACGAGACAAAATGCCTTACGAGACAAAATGCCTTACGAGACAAAATGCCTTACGAGACAAAATGCCTAACGAGACAAAATGCCTAACGAGACAAAATGCCTAACGAGACAAAATGCCTAACGAGACAAAATGCCTAACGAGACAAAATGCCTAACGAGACAAAATGCCTAACGAGACAAAATGCCTAACGAGACAAAATGCCTGACGAGACAAAATGCCTGACGAGACAAAATGCCTGACGAGACAAAATGCCTGACGAGACAAAATGCCTGACGAGACAAAATGCCTGACGAGACAAAATGCCTGACGAGACAAAATGCCTGACGAGACAAAATGCCTGACGAGACAAAATGCCTGACGAGACAAAATGCCTGACGAGACAAAATGCCTGACGAGACAAAATGCCTGACGAGACAAAATGCCTGACGAGACAAAATGCCTGACGAGACAAAATGCCTTACGAGACAAAATGCCTTACGAGACAAAATGCCTTACGAGACAAAATGCCTGACGAGACAAAATGCCTGACGAGACAAAATGCCTGACGAGACAAAATGCCTGACGAGACAAAATGCCTTACGAGACAAAATGCCTTACGAGACAAAATGCCTTACGAGACAAAATGCCTTACGAGACAAAATGCCTTACGAGACAAAATGCCTTACGAGACAAAATGCCTTACGAGACAAAATGCCTTACGAGACAAAATGCCTTACGAGACAAAATGCCTTACGAGACAAAATGCCTTACGAGACAAAATGCCTTACGAGACAAAATGCCTTACGAGACAAAATGCCTTACGAGACAAAATGCCTTACGAGACAAAATGCCTTACGAGACAAAATGCCTTACGAGACAAAATGCCTTACGAGACAAAATGCCTAACGAGACAAAATGCCTAACGAGACAAAATGCCTAACGAGACAAAATGCCTAACGAGACAAAATGCCTAACGAGACAAAATGCCTAACGAGACAAAATGCCTAACGAGACAAAATGCCTAACGAGACAAAATGCCTGACGAGACAAAATGCCTGACGAGACAAAATGCCTGACGAGACAAAATGCCTGACGAGACAAAATGCCTGACGAGACAAAATGCCTGACGAGACAAAATGCCTGACGAGACAAAATGCCTGACGAGACAAAATGCCTGACGAGACAAAATGCCTGACGAGACAAAATGCCTGACGAGACAAAATGCCTGACGAGACAAAATGCCTGACGAGACAAAATGCCTGACGAGACAAAATGCCTGACGAGACAAAATGCCTGACGAGACAAAATGCCTTACGAGACAAAATGCCTTACGAGACAAAATGCCTTACGAGACAAAATGCCTTACGAGACAAAATGCCTTACGAGACAAAATGCCTTACGAGACAAAATGCCTTACGAGACAAAATGCCTTACGAGACAAAATGCCTTACGAGACAAAATGCCTTACGAGACAAAATGCCTTACGAGACAAAATGCCTTACGAGACAAAATGCCTTACGAGACAAAATGCCTAACGAGACAAAATGCCTAACGAGACAAAATGCCTAACGAGACAAAATGCCTAACGAGACAAAATGCCTAACGAGACAAAATGCCTAACGAGACAAAATGCCTAACGAGACAAAATGCCTAACGAGACAAAATGCCTAACGAGACAAAATGCCTAACGAGACAAAATGCCTAACGAGACAAAATGCCTAACGAGACAAAATGCCTAACGAGACAAAATGCCTAACGAGACAAAATGCCTAACGAGACAAAATGCCTAACGAGACAAAATGCCTAACGAGACAAAATGCCTAACGAGACAAAATGCCTAACGAGACAAAATGCCTAACGAGACAAAATGCCTAACGAGACAAAATGCCTAACGAGACAAAATGCCTAACGAGACAAAATGCCTAACGAGACAAAATGCCTAACGAGACAAAATGCCTAACGAGACAAAATGCCTAACGAGACAAAATGCCTAACGAGACAAAATGCCTAACGAGACAAAATGCCTAACGAGACAAAATGCCTAACGAGACAAAATGCCTAACGAGACAAAATGCCTAACGAGACAAAATGCCTTACGAGACAAAATGCCTTACGAGACAAAATGCCTTACGAGACAAAATGCCTTACGAGACAAAATGCCTTACGAGACAAAATGCCTTACGAGACAAAATGCCTTACGAGACAAAATGCCTTACGAGACTAAATGCCTTACGAGACTAAATGCCTTACGAGACTAAATGCCTTACGAGACTAAATGCCTTACGAGACTAAATGCCTTACGAGACTAAATGCCTTACGAGACTAAATGCCTTACGAGACTAAATGCCTTACGAGACTAAATGCCTTACGAGACTAAATGCCTTACGAGACTAAATGCCTTACGAGACTAAATGCCTTACGAGACTAAATGCCTTACGAGACTAAATGCCTTACGAGACTAAATGCCTTACGAGACAAAATGCCTTACGAGATTAAAATGCCTTACGAGATTAAAATGCCTTACGAGACAAAATGCCTTACGAGATTAAAATGCCTTACGAGACAAAATGCCTTACGAGACAAAATGCCTTACGAGACAAAATGCCTTACGAGACAAAATGCCTTACGAGACAAAATGCCTTACGAGACAAAATGCCTAGCGGACAAAATGCCTAGCGGACAAAATGCCTAGCGGACAAAATGCCTAGCGGACAAAATGCGTTACGAGACAAAATGCGTTACGAGACAAAATGCCTTACGAGACAAAATGCCTTACGAGACAAAATGCCTTACGAGACAAAATGCCTTACGAGACAAAATGCCTTACGAGACAAAATGCCTTACGAGACAAAATGCCTTACGAGACAAAATGCCTTACGAGACAAAATGCCTTACGAGACAAAATGCCTTACGAGACAAAATGCCTTACGAGACAAAATGCCTTACGAGACAAAATGCCTTACGAGACAAAATGCCTTACGAGACAAAATGCCTTACGAGACAAAATGCCTTACGAGACAAAATGCCTTACGAGACAAAATGCCTTACGAGACAAAATGCCTTACGAGACAAAATGCCTTACGAGACAAAATGCCTTACGAGACAAAATGCCTTACGAGACAAAATGCCTTACGAGACAAAATGCCTTACGAGACAAAATGCCTTACGAGACAAAATGCCTTACGAGACAAAATGCCTTACGAGACAAAATGCCTTACGAGACAAAATGCCTTACGAGACAAAATGCCTTACGAGACAAAATGCCTTACGAGACAAAATGCCTTACGAGACAAAATGCCTTACGAGACAAAATGCCTTACGAGACAAAATGCCTTACGAGACAAAATGCCTTACGAGACAAAATGCCTTACGAGACAAAATGCCTTACGAGACAAAATGCCTTACGAGACAAAATGCCTTACGAGACAAAATGCCTTACGAGACAAAATGCCTTACGAGACAAAATGCCTTACGAGACAAAATGCCTTACGAGACAAAATGCCTAACGAGACAAAATGCCTAACGAGACAAAATGCCTAACGAGACAAAATGCCTAACGAGACAAAATGCCTAACGAGACAAAATGCCTAACGAGACAAAATGCCTAACGAGACAAAATGCCTAACGAGACAAAATGCCTAACGAGACAAAATGCCTAACGAGACAAAATGCCTAACGAGACAAAATGCCTAACGAGACAAAATGCCTAACGAGACAAAATGCCTAACGAGACAAAATGCCTAACGAGACAAAATGCCTAACGAGACAAAATGCCTAACGAGACAAAATGCCTAACGAGACAAAATGCCTAACGAGACAAAATGCCTAACGAGACAAAATGCCTAACGAGACAAAATGCCTAACGAGACAAAATGCCTAACGAGACAAAATGCCTAACGAGACAAAATGCCTAACGAGACAAAATGCCTTACGAGACAAAATGCCTTACGAGACAAAATGCCTTACGAGACAAAATGCCTTACGAGACTAAATGCCTTACGAGACTAAATGCCCTACGAGACTAAATGCCCTACGAGACTAAATGCCCTACGAGACTAAATGCCCTACGAGACTAAATGCCCTACGAGACTAAATGCCCTACGAGACTAAATGCCTTACGAGACTAAATGCCTTACGAGACTAAATGCCTTACGAGACTAAATGCCTTACGAGACTAAATGCCTTACGAGACTAAATGCCTTACGAGACAAAATGCCTTACGAGACAAAATGCCTTACGAGACAAAATGCCTTACGAGACAAAATGCCTTACGAGACAAAATGCCTTACGAGACAAAATGCCTTACGAGACAAAATGCCTAACGGACAAAATGCCTAACGGACAAAATGCCTAACGGACAAAATGCCTAACGGACAAAATGCCTAACGGACAAAATGCCTAACGGACAAAATGCCTAACGGACAAAATGCCTAACGGACAAAATGCCTAACGGACAAAATGCCTTACGAGACAAAATGCCTTACGAGACAAAATGCCTTACGAGACAAAATGCCTTACGAGACAAAATGCCTTACGAGACAAAATGCCTTACGAGACAAAATGCCTTACGAGACAAAATGCCTTACGAGACAAAATGCCTTACGAGACAAAATGCCTTACGAGACAAAATGCCTGACGAGACAAAATGCCTGACGAGACAAAATGCCTGACGAGACAAAGTGCCTGACGAGACAAAGTGCCTGACGAGACAAAATGCCTGACGAGACAAAATGCCTGACGAGACAAAATGCCTGACGAGACAAAATGCCTGACGAGACAAAATGCCTGACGAGACAAAATGCCTGACGAGACAAAATGCCTGACGAGACAAAATGCCTGACGAGACAAAATGCCTGACGAGACAAAATGCCTGACGAGACAAAATGCCTGACGAGACAAAATGCCTTACGAGACAAAATGCCTTACGAGACAAAATGCCTTACGAGACAAAATGCCTTACGAGACAAAATGCCTTACGAGACAAAATGCCTTACGAGACAAAATGCCTTACGAGACAAAATGCCTTACGAGACAAAATGCCTTACGAGACAAAATGCCTTACGAGACAAAATGCCTTACGAGACAAAATGCCTTACGAGACAAAATGCCTTACGAGACAAAATGCCTTACGAGACAAAATGCCTTACGAGACAAAATGCCTTACGAGACAAAATGCCTTACGAGACAAAATGCCTTACGAGACAAAATGCCTTACGAGACAAAATGCCTTACGAGACAAAATGCCTTACGAGACAAAATGCCTTACGAGACAAAATGCCTTACGAGACAAAATGCCTTACGAGACAAAATGCCTTACGAGACAAAATGCCTTACGAGACAAAATGCCTTACGAGACAAAATGCCTAACGAGACAAAATGCCTAACGAGACAAAATGCCTAACGAGACAAAATGCCTAACGAGACAAAATGCCTAACGAGACAAAATGCCTAACGAGACAAAATGCCTAACGAGACAAAATGCCTAACGAGACAAAATGCCTAACGAGACAAAATGCCTAACGAGACAAAATGCCTAACGAGACAAAATGCCTAACGAGACAAAATGCCTAACGAGACAAAATGCCTAACGAGACAAAATGCCTAACGAGACAAAATGCCTAACGAGACAAAATGCCTAACGAGACAAAATGCCTAACGAGACAAAATGCCTAACGAGACAAAATGCCTAACGAGACAAAATGCCTAACGAGACAAAATGCCTAACGAGACAAAATGCCTAACGAGACAAAATGCCTAACGAGACAAAATGCCTAACGAGACAAAATGCCTAACGAGACAAAATGCCTAACGAGACAAAATGCCTAACGAGACAAAATGCCTAACGAGACAAAATGCCTAACGAGACAAAATGCCTAACGAGACAAAATGCCTAACGAGACAAAATGCCTAACGAGACAAAATGCCTAACGAGACAAAATGCCTAACGAGACAAAATGCCTAACGAGACAAAATGCCTTACGAGACAAAATGCCTTACGAGACAAAATGCCTAACGAGACAAAATGCCTAACGAGACAAAATGCCTAACGAGACAAAATGCCTTACGAGACAAAATGCCTTACGAGACAAAATGCCTTACGAGACAAAATGCCTTACGAGACAAAAGGCCTTACGAGACTAAATGCCTTACGAGACTAAATGCCTTACGAGACTAAATGCCTTACGAGACTAAATGCCTTACGAGACTAAATGCCTTACGAGACTAAATGCCTTACGAGACTAAATGCCTTACGAGACTAAATGCCTTACGAGACTAAATGCCTTACGAGACTAAATGCCTTACGAGACTAAATGCCTTACGAGACTAAATGCCTTACGAGATTAAAATGCCTTACGAGACAAAATGCCTTACGAGATTAAAATGCCTTACGAGACAAAATGCCTTACGAGACAAAATGCCTTACGAGATTAAAATGCCTTACGAGACAAAATGCCTTACGAGACAAAATGCCTTACGAGACAAAATGCCTTACGAGACAAAATGCCTTACGAGACAAAATGCCTAACGGACAAAATGCCTAACGGACAAAATGCCTAACGGACAAAATGCCTAACGGACAAAATGCCTAACGGACAAAATGCCTAACGGACAAAATGCCTTACGAGACAAAATGCCTTACGAGACAAAATGCCTTACGAGACAAAATGCGTTACGAGACAAAATGCGTTACGAGACAAAATGCGTTACGAGACAAAATGCCTTACGAGACAAAATGCCTTACGAGACAAAATGCCTTACGAGACAAAATGCCTTACGAGACAAAATGCCTTACGAGACAAAATGCCTTACGAGACAAAATGCCTTACGAGACAAAATGCCTTACGAGACAAAATGCCTTACGAGACAAAATGCCTTACGAGACAAAATGCCTTACGAGACAAAATGCCTTACGAGACAAAATGCCTTACGAGACAAAATGCCTTACGAGACAAAATGCCTTACGAGACAAAATGCCTTACGAGACAAAATGCCTTACGAGACAAAATGCCTTACGAGACAAAATGCCTTACGAGACAAAATGCCTAACGGACAAAATGCCTAACGGACAAAATGCCTAACGGACAAAATGCCTAACGGACAAAATGCCTAACGGACAAAATGCCTAACGGACAAAATGCCTAACGGACAAAATGCCTAACGGATAAAATGCATGAATATAGAAATAATAAAATAATGACGTTGAGAAATATGAGAAATACGTTCGAAATAACGACGATTTTAAAGATTCTATAACTTCATTAATATTTATTTTCATATTAGTATGAAATTACTGTAAATTTACGTTAATCATTTTATAATATGAAAGAATAAAGTATATTTTATCCTTAAGTTAGTTCTATTCAGCTTCATTTTCTTTTTCCTCTCCATTCATACGCGTGTGCATGCTACTTCTTACTGCTCTAGGAACCTTTTAAAAGAGAATGCGCTTAGGGGACTTTTTCTGGGAGTCACTTTCTCGACTTTGTGCTTCTTACTGTATTCTCTATTTAAAATGATTTTAAAGTCAACGGTAACACGTCCTATGCCGTAATAGACGTTAAGATATTATATCGTATATTGGGATGCAGAATAAATGAAGAACAATAAGATACAAAATTCTATATTCCTCTACTATGTGAAGTTAAAAACTTCTATAAATCTACCAAATTTTGATATACTTGAAAGTTTAGTATTTCAATATGCGATTGAAAATACTGTACAAAATGAGTTTATTTTTTATACCATTTCTGCCCTCTGCCTCTCTACAGCTAGAATGTCATTATACTAAACTGTGCGAATGAGGAAAAGTAAGTGAATAAATCTATTCGGACAATGAAATAGCTTTTACATTAAATTAAAATGGATCTTTTCTGTTCAAGAGGCGCCACTAAAAAATACAGTCGGGCATTTATTAAAGCTGTAATAATTGCAAAAGAATAAATCAAAGTTATTATATATAATTCTGAAGAACATTTCATTTTCTATGCGTTAGAATAAAGAAAATGGTTCAGGGGGCGACTTTGCCAATATTGCTGATAAAATAATGGATACAAATCAAGGATACCATGCAATGAAAATAAAATTAGAATATTTTTTTTCTTTGTTTATCTTTCCTATCTTTATTTTAACTTGATGAATTTTTATATATACTGTTTTACAACGGGAAATGGCAGACATGATTGAAGATTTTGCTTCATTGGTTCAAATAAATAAATAATATTCAATTGATTTTATTTTACTATTGTTAATTATACAGAGAAATTGCTAATAGTATTTTACCATTGCTAATTATATAGAGAAATTACTTATAGTATTGGTAATAATGCTATGTTGTACTTTGTATTTCATTTTAGTTTTGCTAATTAGTTTACTAAGTAAAAATAAATTATAATATATAGTAGGTAGATATCATATTTACTTTATGTGATCATATTAGGCATTGGTTTTTCCACTGATTTATGTATGTACTATCGAGGAAAAAAATCTCCGCATGATGCCAGTGAAACAAATCTTAGTTTTAATTCTCTATTGTTTTCAAATCTTACATATATGTCATCGTGTACTCAGATCAATTTATTACTATATACTAGCATGACAATTAGTAAAGTGTCTTTTAAGGAACGTGAAGTAAGTAAACTGCTAAAAAAACATTAAAGGGGCAGTTCAGTCAATTTTTGTTTTCATAATATTAATGTTGAACGATCACTTAGTAAGAATAAAACATTCTTGTAGAATTAAACGGTTGAAAAAAATATAATAAGCGATATATATCATATTTTATAAATTCGATTTAGTTCCTGCGTCCTCCTACAGATGGCGCCACCACTCTGTACTATTTGTTTACATTTTACAGCTGATAACATGTGAACCATTTTTCTATCAACAGTATTGACAGGTAATTTAGGAAGAGATGGTTTTCTTTTCAAAACTAAATCTAATTGTCTCTAAGGACAGTTTTCAATTTCACAAATTCTTTTCACCATTTTCATAAGTTAATAACCGATTCAAGTCTGGGACTGGTTATCATTTTGTTTACGTACTACAATGATTAGTTACGCGGTCTACCGCAGTCCACAGATGGCGCCACTAATTTACAATATATTTTTTATATAAACATTTCTAAAATCAACGAATATTCTAATGTTACATAAATAAATATACTAAATCGATTTAGGACCAATTTGCGATAGTTTGATTTTGACTGAACTGCCCCTTAAAAGATTCACTTTTTTGACTGTATGTTCTCCTGATGATAAATTGGTATAATGCTTCGAAGGTTGAAGAGAAAAACATTCTTTCTATGCAGAGTCTACAAACCATTACAAGATAGCTAACTATTATATTTTTTAGCTCTCTCTCTCTCTCTCTTCCGAAAATGTGGAACCATCCGATAACTCGAAACTTACCCATAGTACCAAAATTATTTCACAGTGAACGAAATTACTGTGAAATTAATGTTTATTTTATATAACACAATTACATAAATCCAACTCTCAAACTAATTATTCACCTATACTGAGTGAGAGTTAAGCTATGGTTAAATTTTAATGTTTTTAATTCACTGACTACTTTGAACTTTCATCACATATGCGTACTCTACCAACAAAAAACACAATACAGGGAAAGTCCAGCCCTCAAAACCTTATTATTTTATTATAACTTAAATGTTTAAGAAATTGCAATTATATAATAACTTCGAGTCATGCCTCGCACTTATTACCATTTGCATTAACTCTGAGACGTGGTTTTGGTAAAAGAAGCGATGCCTGCTACACTGTATAGAAATTTATGGATTCATACATTGAAGAACTAATTTATAATACCCACAAAAATCGGAGAAAAATATTATCTCAATTGGATTTCAAAAAATTGAAATTATCAAGAAAACCCTATTATATTTTATAGAAAAATATATATAGTAATACCTGAGAGAAAACAAAAGGGAATGTTGCCTCTACGCTTCGGTATAATTACCAATTTGTTCAAAGAAAATTCAAACTATATTGCAAACTTTTACAAATAGAAATATGATTTACGAAATTAATTATTTATTCACCAACCCTATAGGTTAAACCCACCACCATGCACTCCTATCTAAGTAAAATGCTTTTTAAACAATATAATTTCTGTATTTTTCCAGTGGTGCCATTTAAACGGAAAATATATATAACTTGATTTTGTGCGATAATAACGCGCTGTGATTAATACTGAAAATATTAATATGAATATCTCATGACAGCGATACCTGCAGATAAATGTTATTAATTACTGATAGCAATATGTGTATTCCAACAAATAAAGTTAGCGGTACTTAATTAGTGACTGCAACTAATTAGGAATTGAACAAGTTTACCCCACTACTGAAAGCGTCTGCCACTAATAAGTTTAATTTTTGTTAAGTTAGAATGGTGAGGAGGAATTTGGTGAGAGAATTTCCAAACTTTTAATATAAAAAGAAAACCGAATAAAGTTGTAGGTTCAGTAGAGATAAAATTATACATTCGCTAGATAGTATATATAAATTGAATCTGATATATTTAGAATGAAATAGGACGTATTTTGAGATTTTTTTGAATGTGTATCAAAAAATATAATATAACCACCATAAGTAGTTTCCTTACATTCATTTATATGTCTGTCTTTCTGTCTGTTGTCTCATACCTGAGAATTATCCAGAAAATACGAAAATCCAAAAAACTCCTGAAAAATTGAAAATCTGGAATGAAGAGATAATTTGAAAAAAGAGTATTTGGAAACGAACAGAAATCCGGAAAAAATTGGAAGACAATTAAAATCCACCAAAAAATTAAACATCCGGTTAACCAAGAAACTTAGAACCCCTAAAACTGTTGCTAAAGAAGTAATTAAAGCATGAACAAATTGCACTGAGTGAGCCATCGAGTGATTTTAATTCAATAGTTTATACCTAATTCCTACGTTAAAAAAATCAAATGTATTTCTTGTCTAAATGCGTTAAAAAGAATTTAATTTGATAAATATTGATTCGAACGTTGACGACACTATACGCAATCTGCCGCGTCTGTTTCGAACAAATATAATTATACAGAAATGGATTATATCGTATGTAGTTATTAAGTCGAACTATTTTGTATGCCATATGGATATATAGAAAATATTTAATTGTTTATTAAAGTTATAAAAATTGGGTAAGATCAAATATATGTGCAATAATTCATATAGTTGAGTAAGATTAGAATGTAAAGAACGAAAGTGAAACTGAGCTCTTTGTCTTATAAACTAATCCTTGTCAGTTAGGAAGCAGATCAATGAGAGCAGATTAACCTCCATATGCTCCTTTATATTTATATTAGTTTAAAACTACTTAATTTATATCATTCCTCCTATTTATAAAACTCATTCCATTAAACACATTCTATAGATTGACTTTAAACATCAGGTCTATACCAATGAAGTAACATAATTTGAAGAATATAATCTAAATAATCTTGCCTCTTACTTCCCCGTCCAGTATAGAGTCGTGACAAGATCAATGGTGACATATTATGCAAAACACCTTAACTCGTGTCGGCATATTCATCAGCAATTTTCTAAGATCTGAAGCAGCTTGCTATCAATTTGGTGTGTATATTACACCCGTATCTTCTATAGTCTTAGAGAATTTACTCTACCTTCATATTTGCCTATAAATTCACGATCAACCTCTGTTATAAATTCTCCCTCTTAACCTTCTATGGCTCCACCATAATTTTCTATATGAGTATATAAACACGTACTCCAATAGTTTCACAGTATTATTTATAGAACTCTTTCAAAATTGAGTTAATAATTATTTGTTGGAGCTGGTAGATTGTGTTAGGTTTCCTCGTGTGACAGTAGGTAGTAATTTGACATTTTTCATCTCGTTGATCATGTTGTATCAAAGATCTCAAAAACTACAGGTGTTATGATTAAGGTGAGGAATGTATTATCAAAGGATTCTCAGTTAAGTATAAATAATACATTGATACATCCCTACCTAACTAATGGAACTGAATTGTTTGGTTGTGTTTCTTTAGCCCCAAGGGATCTATCCTGAAGCTGTCTGAGGTAAATGGAAGAGAAGGGGGGTGACGTCCCTTGTGCCCCGAACTGTTGTTATTTGAAATAGCCCACAGGGGTTCTATCCTGAAGCTGTCTGTGGTGAATGGAAGAGAGGGGGGGTTTCCTTTGTTCCCCAAACTGTTGTAATTTGGATTAGCACCCGGGGGTTCTATCCTGAAGCTGTCTGTGGTGAATGGTGTCCCTTGTGCCCCGAACTGTTGGTATTTGGAATAGCCCACAGGGGCTCTATCCTGAAGCATTCATAATCTGTGCATTCATAACAGTTACCGAACTGTTGTACTTTAGATTATGAATTATTTTTTTAACAAGTTTATCATTTATTCAACGCTGCATACTTGCAGTTTTAGAAGATATTGTGTTTCTCAGAATATGGTTTATACAATCCTGATCTTGCAAAAATAGAGCAGTAAGAATTGTATTTAAACTTAACAATAATGATCAAGAATCCTTCTTCTTTCTTAAATTTCTTGATGTGCGCAGCTACTGCTGTAGTGTTATCATGTATCAAGACTATTAAAACTAAATATGTATGTGAGTTGTGTTGTAGCCGAATTCGTGTAATGAAACTCGTTGCCAATACCATGCAGTGGTGCGAATGTCCAGCTCTCTTTTTTGAGACTTTACGACTTATTGAGGCCAGTACCCAAACTTAGAACAATACAGTGATATTAATTAAGCAAAAATATATATCACATTTCAGTATATAGTAACCTTTTATATATTTTCATTGTCATTTTCCTATATTTACAGACACTGTTGATGTATATCTATATTAATACTTTCCAGCACCTGAGAAAGATATTAATTTGCTAACTCTCTCCAGAAAAATAATATACTCTATATCTTAAATTAAGATACATTGAATTTACTAGGAAGCAAGAGAATATAATACATTAATCATTTGTCACATTGTATGATTAATATAATACTTATCGTATATTGTATGAATAATCTTACTGCCAAATTTGTTTAATTTAATCAGATTATATATGTACTTTCAAAAATGATATGTCAAGTGGATGAATATTCGTAAATAAATGAATAAAATGGTAGAAATGTATAATTTTTTAGTTGAGAAATATCAGAGTGAATTAAATACAAATTCAAGAGTACGTCCAATTAATCTTCAAAATAAATTCATAGTTATACTTTCAAATTCTATAACATTCAAGATTTGATTTCAATCTACTGAGCATTTGAAAACTATTCCATTTCGTCTTGAAGTATTTTTTATTTCATTTTACACTCTTGCGGAAGAGGTTGGGGAAAAGTTTTTGATTCTGAAACCAAGTTCACACCAGACTGAATCATATTCAAATGTTAGCGATTCAGACACAAAAAAGTGCACGAAACTGTAACAACAATTCGTTAACTTCTGTTCACACTGTGTTAGCGATACAGACGAAAAAACGTGCGAAACCTTTTATTCAATAACAGTGCGAATCAATATAGCACGTGTACTGATTATTAATTTCCTTGGATATTAATATATTATAAAATCGGATCATTAACTTAATGAGTTTGACGTTCAGAAGGTATTGGAAGGCTTGACTATATGTTTAAAAAACACATGTCTTATTTATAAACCTACGGTACTGTATTTTTTACAAGTTTTTAATATATATACTAAACTAATGTTTACCAAATTTCAAGTAAAAAATATTGAACATTTAAGGAGAAATTAATACATAGGTAAATAAGACATTGGCACCCGAGAGAGCAGAGATGTGATTGGGTGGAAGAGAGGGTGTGGTTCTCGCGCGTGTGTGTGTTTTCCATGAAAATGTGGACTATATTGTGCTTAGCGGGTACCAGGCTGTATTTCAACGTTGCTACACGTCACCACATTTCAATTAATTTTCTAACTTACGTGATTTACGCTGATTTACACCGATACCTGAATATTTTTCAACTTTAAAAACAAAGATGTATTTGGTATTTTGGTAGGAACAAAGTCAAGAAAGGTCGAAAAATTTTATGGAATGACGTGAAAGATATAAAGTAATTTAAAAAGGATGTACTTAGAAAACACACGTCAAGCTCATTAGGGTTAAGTTATGAAAGGATAAATAGGTATTACTATTTAAGAAATCCTTATTATATTTTATAATTATTCGCAACAAATTGATAATTAGCCTATATAACATAGCCTATATGTATGTTTATACATTTTGATACAGCAATATAATATAATTCACTTTTCTTCCCCTACTTATTGATAAAAGTTAATGCCCTATAAAATTGTAATGGCTACCTATATTATAGGTACCTATTAGTGAGGCTCCCAGAGTACCACTTGTTACAAATAATTGCTAAGATAGTGCACTAATTAGAAGTGTGATGAAGAAATAATCACAATGAATAGACCCCAAAAAGGCGTAGCTAAGTTATTTTTATAGAGTGTGTATTATGACGCCATCTTGTTTGTAGTACTAATCGAATGCAAAAGTGAGTATTCTCAAAATATGCTCAAATGGTGCAGTTCTGTACGAATTTTGTAATAATGCACTATTAAATAATTACATGGTAAATATACTGGTGTACAAATGCCACTGGTGGACCGAAAAGTTCCAATCAAGTAGTGAATTTTATATAAGGGCTTGTTTTTAGGATTCATGTAACGGATCTTTTGTACATTATCTCTTAATCAATAAAATTGTATCATTGTATCAAAACTATTAATAAATAATCACTCTGCTCAACTGTTTAATGTAGAATATGTTTAAATTAGTAACGTAATTAAGTAACTGTTGTAATTTATTGAGGAAATATGTCTGGGTCGAATTAATTCCCTTTCATGTTCCATATTATAACAGCAACCACCATGGAAGGATTTGATAATGGGATAACTTTTGTGAAACTTCGTTTCATGATCTTTATTGCTGAATAGAATTAGACATCAGTGCCTTTACACGACATCATTATCAATAATAAATAATAGAATATAACTTCGAAGCACCTCACGATATATAGCTTATGATTTTGTGTTTATGCTTCCGTTCTACTTCCATGAGTAAGTGAAATAAATCCCAATATAGAATGTCAGGTAAATATCGTCATTTCTCATCGCAGGGACCCATTAGCAAGTTCCAAGTTAGGAGTTATGGGTCATTAATGTTATCTGGGAGCTGCTCCCTATAATAGAAGTACCCACTAATCTGCTCTAAATGGAATTTGTAGGGACTTCAACTAAATAAATGTTACTGCTCCTTTGAATTTACGGAAACTGTTACTGTGAATATTTAAATTGAGGAAATAAGAAGAGTTCACTGTAGCACAAGTTTAATGGAAATGCATAGTCTTTATAGAATAGAGGACTTAAAGATAAGAACTAACAAGAAGCTCTTAAAAGCTATATTTAATGAATTAGCTAAAGGTTATGAAAATTAAATCGTATCAAGATACAATCAATATAACATACTGAGTAATCGAACCAAGTGTAGGTAAATGCTTATTAGGTAAAATAGTATTCCAGAGAAACTTGAAAAAAATTTACTATTTGAGAAAGCATATAAAATAGAGTTGATTGATCAAATATCCCTTTTTACTTCATGGCACACAATAATCTGACATGCACCTGATTGCATGAAGCACATACAGTTTCTTTTCAATTTCCCTCCTGACAGATCTCTATTTTTTTCTCCAGAGTTACAAAATAGTGTGATTTCAATAGCAGGATCGCACCTAATAAATAATACTCTAAATAGCGAAACACATGGTCTGGAAAGAAAGAAGCCAGACTACTCATGGCCGAAACTCCATGAATATCTTCTTGCACCATTTTAGAACAAGATTGGCATTGTGGGTTGTGTTTTTTTTTAAATCCATCATTCTGATAATCATTCTCTGCTTGAACAGTAAATATATTGTCATCTGTCCACAAGACTGGAGGGTGCGTGCAGTCTCCAATTTTTTCCTCAAAAATTGCTTCTTTTTTTCCAATTATTTGATCTTTGGGAGCATTGACAATAAAAAGAACGTCGATTTTTTCGCGAGGGAATAGCCATAATCGTTTTCGTAGATCTATGACCTATGGCCCACACTGGTTGATGAAATCTGATTTTTTATTCGTCTCTTCTTATCATTTCGATATTTTCATTTGTTTTCATTATAATCTTCTATAGTTTCCAACTGGCCTCAAATTCTTGTTTATTTAATTTATTTATTTGGTCACGTTTTCTTTTGCAAGGGACGAAGATAAATTCATTTGCAATTGATGGTCTGGGATTATTGTGCGGATATATGGATAATTGGTTTTTGACACAGGAAGAAAACACTGTTTTTTGTTTTTAGTAATGAAATCGAAATCTGAAAATAAGTTATTGCTAATAGAGTAATAAAGATCAAATTCGATTGTGCAACACAAAATTTTTCATTAAAAATGAATTAGTTTTTGTCAATTTTTTACAACATTGTTTTGATGTCAGTGATGATAAATATTTTGTTGGAGGAAATGTTCATAGCTTTTTTTTCTATACTTCTCTTGTCGTCAGCGTGTTATGGAAGGGCTCCAGAAGCCAATATAATCTTTTGTTGTACTGCCCGATGACTTTATTGCTTCCTAACTTTCTGATGTACAAGCTGATGGCTCTCGAAATAGTATTTTGTCACTCGACGTGTGGAGGATATATCATTATCACCGCATACAACCATTCCATTCATCAGCAGTTACGTACGCATCACCGTCATATCCTCTTCTTTGTGTACATAACCCGATTAACATTTCGTTTATTTAAAAAAATTTAAGTTTGATCATGAATTATATGGCCAACCAGGCCTGCAATATTGAGTGGAAAGAACAAAAGAAAAAGCAAAAAAAAGCTAAACTAAAACATTCTTAAGCTTAAATTGAATGGCAAAAATGGAACATCGAAAATTCAGACCTATCGCAAAGTCCCAGTAGCCTTTCACTCCTTCACGCTAACAGTAACCGGAAAGTGGGCATTAACACGTGTCATGAGAGACCAATCAAAAATGTCAAAGTAGTACAACGCTCTAGTGGTTGTTTCTAATTCACAACTATATATTCTGGGTCATAAAACATTTAAAGAAAAATAATTTAGTCTATGAAAGCATTAAAAAGATTACTCCCATAGAGAGAAAAAAATTGATTTAGAATATATTCAAAAATTAAATTAAAATATCTTTTCTATATATTCATTTGCAACTCACGTTTCATTTCGCCTAGCAGAGGGAGTTCTAACTTCGAAAATGGTCGGCTTTTTTTGTTTCCGTTTTGGCCTGCTTAGGCTTTGACAAATGATGAATTTCGAAAAATCAAACATTGATTATGCAGTTCATCTTCCGCTACCAAAATTAAAAATTTATTTCAAAACTCAAACTGCTGCACGAATCAGCGTAAAGCAAGCTAAATTACGTAACAATTCTGAAGCCTAATAACCTATCCAATTATATCGGAGTAGTTCATACTTACTTTGCAATAAACACTATTTAAATTAGGTGATTATTTGTATTCATTAGGTACGTTTTTGCAGTTTTAATTTCCTAGAATATCTACTGCTTCTCTGTAATTTTTTGTGGTTAATCGCCAATAATTAGTGTAGTCACCATTGCATAAGAGGATATTTTTTGCATATTAACTACAAAGATGATTTATAAAAAGGTAGCTATTAGCTTTAGATACAATGCAATAAACTCCTGGATAATTACCTTCAACCTAGAAATATCGGCAGTTTAATTCTAGCATTACTGTAAATAATTTGGACATTTCGGCCTGTAATACAATAGTTTACTGGGTAATAATACTTTTAAAACGTGTATCACAGTCGCTTTTTCTTCATGAAGAATAAATGAAATATGAGGGTTTAGTAATCCCTGTGTCTCGTGTTCGGGATTAAATGATTTTAGGGATTACTGCTGGACAGATTGTTCTGAAGTTTCTTTGTAATTACCAATTGTATCGGAGAATTAGACTGAGATGAAAGACTTTTTCTTTTTAGCGGAACAACCAAATCAACGAAATCATTCTTATATTTTTCTAAAACTTTTAAGTGAAATCCATTATCTATAGAACTGTTTATTTGATTGGAAAAAATTGAACTCAAAGGAATATCCAAAATTTCGAAAGGTAATTTAAACAAATCGTTGAAAGTTTTTGATAATTTGAGCTTCATAATAAAAACAATCTATTTATCATCAGGAACAGGCGTGAAAACCTGGACTAAAGAAAAAAATTATGACAAATGGCCGTATGTTGGATTGAATGTAAATTACACATACAACACTACAAGTTCTCTATCCTATATATTAATTAGTGGAATATGTGTTTATAGGATTCCCTCTGTTCATGACATTTATCTGTAAACAACTCTCGTATCTGTAGTTAGTTCAAAGTTCTGCGGAATGTAATTATATCTATCCTGTATGTGTTCTACAGGATAGTGACGGTACAATGTTTATTATCTTTGATACATAAATTAGTTACTTGTATTTGTGTTTAAATCATTTCATTATATAGGTACTTAATTTCTTTACTACACATACTTTCCTATGCTATCTGTTCGTTTAACTATTAACTAAGGGAATATATATATCACTATCAATAATTATGACACTATCTCTACTATTATAAAACATGAAATGTAATTTTCTATCGATAGCCTTCTTTAGTAAAAACCCTTCTATTAGTATTTTATTATATCCACAGATACAAAAGATGTATTCAGAGAAGGAGGAAAAAGTTCAATGTATGCATAAATTGCATATTTTCCAAGCGTGTCCGTGAAGGCTTAGTATTCCTATTATAGTGGAATATGGAAATCATAGGGAGAGTATTACTGTATAATATTGCAGTGTTATTTGTTGCATAGCTACTATAATTTGTATATGACATTTTTCTATTAAAAATGTAAAACATTAGCCAAATAGTTTATTTTCTTTTGATATTTTGATTAGCCACTAAAATGTCTATGTAAGTAAAATATTGTGTATATGTAATGGCAGCTTCTCATCTTCACCCTAATGAGTTTGACTATCAGAATGTACGGGAAGGTTTGACTATGTGTTTAAAAAACTCGTGTCTTATTTATAAACCTACGGTACTGTATTTTTACCAGTTGTTATAATATACATACTAAACTAATGTGTACCAAATTTCAAGTAAAAATTTTGAATATATAAGGAGAAATAAATTCATTGGTATATAAGACATTAGCAACTGAGAGAGCAGAGCTGTGATTGGGTGGAATGTGACCCAATCACAGCTCGCCATATGTATGTTCTCATGAAAAGATGGACTTTAATGGGTTTAACTGGAACATAGCTGTATTTCTACGTGCCCATAAGTCACCACATTACCATTACTTTCCTAATTTTCGTGATTTACGCCGATACGTGAATATATGTTTAACTTTTAAAATACAAAAATGCATTTGGTATTTATGCAGGAACAATTTTTAAAGGAGTGACATTAAAGATATAAAGTAATTAAAAAAGACTGTGCTTAGAAAACACATGTCAAACTCGGTAGGATTAAGTTTCAAAGATATAGTTTATCTATACTCAATTTTAATGGCTGAAAAATAGTCGCTGATCGTTAAAATAACTTTAATAACCTAAAGTTCTATCATAGTTTGCCTCGGTGAAATTATTCTAATGGTTCTCATTAGATATCCAAAGTTCTCCCCAATTTATGTCCAAGAGATGTGACCCCTGACTATATTCTCAAGAAATTGAATCAGATTTCCTTAAAGCGATTCTTTAGGCGATGAAAATAGAAAGTTCAGCTTTTATGATTTTTATCTCCTTCAAAATAAATTATTGTGCTATTATTAAGAGGCTTTTCCCCAAATGATCGGTTAGAAACACGTGTACGCTTTAAATTATTAAAATATGCGTACGTTTTCAATAGTTATGTACTATTGTGTCTTAATTTTTATTATTAATTTTTATATTTTGTAAGATTCTCACTTCGCCTATGAAGGATATTGTATTTTTTTGTTGTTGTTCTTTAACGTCCAAATTAATTTTGGGTGCAAAATGTTAAAGACTATTTCGGTATTGTATGTTCATATGGATTCATAATATTTTAAATCACCATGTATTGTATACTTGTATCTAAGTATTTAAATTCTCACCCCAGTCATTTATTTCCGTATTGATTGATCATTTCGAGAAAAAAATTCCCAACCCCCCCCCCCCCATGTCTAATTCAGATTGAAAGGTGACAATTAGTTAATGATCACTTTACACTACATATAGTAGGCTTCAATTATATGACGTCATCTGGTAGATGAATAAAGTATTTGTTTAACAATAAAATTCGAAGAGGTCGATGTAGTGAGCTGCATGGACGGTAGAACAGACAATTTTTGTCCGTTTAAAGATTGTCCGCTGTATGAACTTTACATGGTTTTAATATGGAATAACTAGAGCGACTATATTTCCATTTGGAAAAATGCAATGAAGTCAAAATACAGGCAGGCCTCGCTTTAAGTACACCCCGCTTTAATAAAGTTGTACTTATTTTGAGACATGTTTCGAAATAAGAACCGTTCCTAGACATAGAAAACGGAGACCATTTTTTGTGATTACTTCACGGTAACTAAAAGAACATCAAAATTATAATCCAGATGAGGTTATTAGAAGCAATTGGTTTAGAAATTCAACATGTCCCATTTTAGGGTAAGTTCCGTGTTATCGCACGGTTCCACATTTTCGAACACGTAAAAATTCTATGTTAATCATTATTTAACTTTTATTTCAATCGGTATCCATGATACCAATCAGAATGGAAGTTAAATAATAATTATAATATTTTCTTTTCTGACGTGTCCGAAATTGTAGAACCAAACAATAACTTAGAACTTAGTACCCTACTACCAAAATATTTTATAGAGCATAAAATTGCTGTTTGTTCAATGTAGCACAATAATTATAGAAATCAAAGTATCTATTAATTACTCACCTATACTGAGTTAGAGTTAAGCTATGGATTTTAAAACCCTTAATAAATTCACTATTTTAAACTTTCATCACAGTCACAAACACTGAAACACTGTTTGATAATAGGCTTATATATTATTGTAACTCTAAAACAAATTTTCTTTCATTATAACTCATAGAAAATGAGATATATAATCGAGTAATGACAATTATAAATTTCTTGTTACTTTCCTTCGCTTTAGTTAACGTTTCAGCGATATGGCCTTTGGTTCCGAAGCAGACGTTAAACCCCTACTAAAAAAAATTAATTAGTTAACGTTTGGTATTTAAACTGAGTTGTGATTTGGTAATTAAAGCGGGGGATGCCTGTATCGTCTTATGAACAAAATGTTTGAATACATTTTATATCACTGATTTACCAAATAGATCTTTATACTTTAAGTGTATTTATGTATGAAATTGTATATGTATGAACTAGCCAGTTGAAATTCGGTACAGGATAGGGGCAGCGGGTGGGGCGCGCAGGGCCGGCATCATGGCAGGCAGAAGGCCGCGATAGGGCCGCGACAGAGCATTTTTGTCCGCTTTTGGGACCTCATTCTACGTCCCCCCACTGCACTGAACTACACTGGGGCGCTACCATAAACTGCAGACACGCCCGTCCTAACTACTAATGCGCGACCGCGTAGCGTCCGTGGCCACGCATGAAACACTAGAGAAAAATACCCTCATGGCAGATATTGACTGCGCCAATACTGCGCTGAATATGAACGCACATATTCATATTATAAAATATGACGCATTTAACGCATATATACTTCATATTATGAATGTGACGTTATTCGGCAGCAATATTCCAGTCAATATCTACCATGAGGGTAAAAAATGATCATGATGTCTAAATAGCTATTTGAATTAATGTGATTGACGTTTCAAGTTAGGGAAAAATGTATTTAGTAGGGGTTAAATGTCTATTTCAGAAAAAAAGGCCATATCGTTTAGCTACATCAAAAGGAAATTAAATAGAAGGGACTGGAAGACTCAGTCAGAAAGAAAAGTGGCTCTACATATAAACAATGTCACCTGCCACCCGTCAGTGACAATACTAATGAATGGAAAAAGAGCTTCTCCGTGAATGCTGTCGCTTACCAAGGATTGTGATGAAAGAGTCACAAGCACCTGTGGCGATGGTGGATGGAAGAATGAGATGATGGGAAATGAAGCCTTCCTAAAACAAAAATCTAAGACCTCGCAGTTGATTAATATAACTTTGCGCTATTCTCCAAAACTGCAAGTAGCGTTAATAAAAATAAACATAGTAAAATAATACATTCCAAATTAGCTACAACAGTTCGGCGCTGAAGGGACACCATCTCCTTTTCCATTTACGAAATAATAGACTGTAAAGAGTAGTACTAAGGTTATAAGAGTGAAGTAGATAGCTTTAAATTTATTTATTGGTAAGCAAACTTAAGCTATACATTGTAAATCTTTCTAGCTGATTGTCAAAGATTGTAAAATGAGTATCACTTGTTACTAATAATGAAAAATGTAACCATACTTACAAATATAAATTGGGAGAAGAGTAAGAGATTAGGTCGCCATTTTTGATAACGTGTTCCTCGGGGGTGTAGGTCATAAGCAACCTACCCCCGGTTACGAGCCCCCTGTTTTTTAATCCTTATTTACCTATATTATTTAATCCCCTTGACCCCCCTGCCAGGTCATTAATCAATCATTAAGTGTGCAGTACAACAAACTACATTAGCAACTCTCAGTTATTTCTATCTAAGTAGTTCTTCACTTGTTTAACTAGTTAAATGATTAAAAAAACAGGGAAGGAGGGGGGGCTCATGACCTAGAGGGACTCATGACCTAAGGAGGCTCATGACCTAAGGGGGCTCATGACCTCAGGTGTGGGAGCGTATGCCCCTTCCTCTAAGTCCATCCAAATCGCCAGAATTCTATGGGGATATTCCAATGGTTTTATGATCTGGTTTGAAATCGGGTCCGGACAGTGTTTCTGAAATTGAAACGAACATTATAAACAATTCACTGAATAATTACATTTCGTGCTTATAATAGTAAATTTATGTTCAACTAGACAGCAGATATTGCTGTAATTAATCAACAGATGAATAATAATACATACTTCAAAACTAACTAGGCACACCGCACTTCAAAACTAACTAGGCACACCGCACTTCAAAACTAACTAGGCACACCGCACTTCAAAACTAACTAGGCACACCGCACTTCAAAACTAACTAGGCACATCGCACTTCAAAACTAACTAGGCACACCGCACTTCAAAACTAACTAGGCACACCGCACTTCAAAACTAACTAGGCACACTGTAGTTCAAAACTGGGCACACTGTAGTTCAAAACTAGGCACACTGTAATTCAAAACTAGGCACACTGTAGTTCAAAACTAGGCACACTGTAGTTCAAAACTAGGCACACTGTAGTTCAAAACTAGGCACACTGTAGTTCAAAACTAGGCACACTGTAGTTCAAAACTAGGCACACTGTAGTTCAAAACTAGGCACACTGTAGTTCAAAAACTAGGCACACTGTAGTTCAAAACTAGGTACACTGTAGTTCAAAACTAAATACACTGTAGTTCAAAACTAGGTACACTGTAGTTCAAAACTAGGTACACTGTAGTTCAAAACTAGGTACACTGTAGTTCAAAACTAGGTACACTGTAGTTCAAAACTAGGTACGCTTTAGCTAATTGCAATAACACAAAAATATTCTAACAAATGAAATTTATAGGTATTACACTGAGCAAGTAACACTTCTGATTATCATACTTTAAAAAAAACCTGGTATTGGACTTGGTACTGGTGTCATTTAACAATATGGTATCTGTGCATCTCTAGTAAATTCCATTGTGTCAATTATTTTATTTAAGATTGAAAAGAGAGCTGAACTTACCTAATACTTCATATTTAATAGCATCATGTCCTCTCATGTCAAGATATGTTATAGTTTGAACTGAATATCCTTGATTGTTTGATACATACAAAATTTCTTAAACTAGATTCCTTTTGGAATGTGTTGAATAATTATATTCCTGAAAAGAAAAACTTTAGTTTTGACATATATAACAAACAAATTCAAGAACATATATAAAAATAGCCTAGTTAGTAACAATATCCAGAGAGAGCAAAACAGATAATCATAAACAAACTCACAATTTGAGTTAGCTATGCATAATTTTTTAATAATGAAAATTGTTTAGCACAGAAAAATTAACACAAGAATATAGGTAGATAATTGATAGAACACCAGTTATCTAAATAAATAGGAGTGATATTAGCCACTTCCATACTATGCAATAAAAATTAAATTTATATTTAATGTCCTAAGCATTATTAAGTTTTAGCATGACAATATGGGAAAAATATGCTTTAAATTCAAATATCTATCAAAGTTTCTTGGATTATTTGACCATTTGAGATACTTTGTAAAATATCTCATTGGTCAAAGGACTCAAAACAATGACACTGGTGAGTGAGCAAGGATTTTGACTCTGAATAATATAGTATTTATTAACCACCCAGCATCATCTTTCTCAGTATGGCCATCATGATCAAATAACGGAACCATCTCTGAACTATGACTTAAGCACTATTTTTCTACTCAATGCATTACTTTAAGTTGTAACAGGAGCATGCAATTAAAATTCTACACATGTTGCTAATAGAAAAATAGATGAGATAATTGAATAGGGGTGTAACATGTGTGAAAAAATAGTGTCGTGTGTACCTTGCGTCAAAAAAAAAGTCACCTCCTGCGTCAAAAAATAGTCACCGCCTGCGTCAAAAAATAGTCACCTCCTGCGTTAAAAAATAGTCACCTCCTGCGTCAAAAAATAGTCACCGCCTGCGTCAAAAAATAGTCACATCCTGCGTCAAAAAATGGTCCCCTCCTGCGTCAAAAAATAGTCACCGCCTGCGTCAAAAAATAGTCACCGCCTGCGTCAAAAAATAGTCACCTCCTGCGTCAAAAAATGGTCCCCTCCTGCGTCAAAAAATAGTCACCTCCTGCGTCAAAAAATAGTCACCGCCTGCGTCAAAAAATAGTCACCGCCTGCGTCAAAAAATAGTCACCTCCTGCGTCAAAAAATAGTCACCTCCTGCGTCAAAAAATAGTCACCTCCTGCGTCAAAAAATGGTCCCCTCCTGCGTCAAAAAATAGTCACCTCCTGCGTCAAAAAATGGTCACCTCCTGCGTCAAAAAATAGTCACCGCCTGCGTCAAAAAATAGTCACCTCCTGCGTCAAAAAATAGTCACCTCCTGCGTCAAAAAATAGTCACCTCCTGCGTCAAAAAATAGTCACCTCCTGCGTCAAAAAATAGTCACCGCCTGCGTCAAAAAATAGTCACCTCCTGCGTTAAAAAATAGTCACCTCCTGCGTCAAAAAATAGTCACCGCCTGCGTCAAAAAATAGTCACATCCTGCGTCAAAAAATGGTCCCCTCCTGCGTCAAAAAATGGTCACCGCCTGCGTCAAAAAATAGTCACCGCCTGCGTCAAAAAATAGTCACCTCCTGCGTCAAAAAATAGTCACCTCCTGCGTCAAAAAATAGTCACCTCCTGCGTCAAAAAATAGTCACCTCCTGCGTCAAAAAATAGTCACCGCCTGCGTCAAAAAATAGTCACCGCCTGCGTCAAAAAATAGTCACCTCCTGCGTCAAAAAATAGTCACCTCCTGCGTCAAAAAATAGTCACCTCCTGCGTCAAAAAATGGTCCCCTCCTGCGTCAAAAAATGGTCCCCTCCTGCGTCAAAAAATAGTCACCTCCTGCGTCAAAAAATAGTCACCGCCTGCGTCAAAAAATAGTCACCTCCTGCGTCAAAAAATAGTCACCTCCTGCGTCAAAAAATAGTCACCTCCTGCGTCAAAAAATAGTCACCTCCTGCGTCAAAAAATAGTCACCTCCTGCGTCAAAAAATAGTCACCTCCTGCGTCAAAAAATAGTCACCTCCTGCGTCAAAAAATGGTCCCATCCTGCGTCAAAAAATAGTCACCGCCTGCGTCAAAAAATAGTCACCTCCTGCGTCAAAAAATAGTCACCTCCTGCGTCAAAAAATAGTCCCCTCCTGCGTCAAAAAATGGTCCCCTCCTGCGTCAAAAAATAGTCACCGCCTGCGTCAAAAAATAGTCACCTCCTGCGTCAAAAAATAGTCACCTCCTGCGTCAAAAAATAGTCACCTCCTGCGTCAAAAAATAGTCACCTCCTGCGTCAAAAAATAGTCACCTCCTGCGTCAAAAAATAGTCACCTCCTGCGTCAAAAAGTAGTCACCTCCGGCGTCAAAAAATAGTCACCTCCTGCGTCAAAAAATGGTCACCTCCTGCGTCAAAAAATAGTCACCTCCTGCGTCAAAAAAAAGTGTTTGAGTCAAAATTTCATAAAGATTCTAAGCCAAGCCAATTTGGCTCATTTCTGAAGATTTCAAGCTGAAATTAACATGGGAACATAGGAAATAATTCAAAATTATAAGCCAATAATTTAGACATATCTGAATTTCAACCTCTTGAAATTTAAGCCAATTAATGGCTTTAACTGACATACTCTGTAACCCAGTCTGCAAAAGATGCATGAAGTTGTGAAATTTATCCGGTGACTATTATGGCCTTGAAATTAGTGTCCTGAATTATCTAGCGACAATTTCTTAATCAATTTCTAAGTTTACATGTAATTATTGGAGAGTATTTTGAGATTTCAGGCCATTTTAGAGAGAAATTTAAAAATCTTCGAGAGAATTGCTCCAAAAATTAAATATTTGAAGACTGATTGTGCATGTTTTGCAACATGAAAGAAAAGCGACCTCCGTCAAAGAAAAGCGATTTCCGTCAAAGAAAAGCGACCTCCGTCAAAGAAAAGCGACCTCCGTCAAAGAAAAGCGACTTCCGTCAAAGAAAAGCGATCTCCGCCAAAGAAAGGCGACCTCTGTCAAAGAAAAGCGACCTCCGTCAAAGAAAAGCGATCTCCGCCAAAGAAAGGCGATCTCCGTCAAAGAAAAGCGATCTCCGTCAAAGAAAAGTGATCTCCGTCAAAGAAAAGTGATCTCCGTCAAAGAAAAGTGATCTCCGTCAAAGAAAAGTGATCTCCGTCAAAGAAAAGCGATCTTCGTCAAAGAAAAGTGATCTCCGTCAAAGAAAAGTGATCTCCGTCAAAGAAAAGTGATCTCCGTCAAAGAAAAGCGATCTCCGTCAAAGAAAAGTGATTTCCGTCAAAGAAAAGCGATCTCCGTCAAAGAAAAGTGATCTCCGTCAAAGAAAAGTGATCTCCGTCAAAGAAAAGTGATCTCCGTCAAAGAAAAGCGATCTCCGTCAAAGAAAAGTGATCTCCGTCAAAGAAAAGTGATCTCCGTCAAAGAAAAGCGATCTCCGTCAAAGAAAAGCGATCTCCGTCAAAGAAAAGTGATCTCCGTCAAAGAAAAGCGATCTCCGTCAAAGAAAAGCGATCTCCGTCAAAGAAAAGCGATCTCCGTCAAAGAAAAGCGATCTCCGTCAAAGAAAAGCGATCTCCGTCAAAGAAAAGCGATCTCCGTCAAAGAAAAGCGATCTCCGTCAAAGAAAAGTGATCTCCGTCAAAGAAAAGTGATCTCCGTCAGTCAAAGAAAGGTTACTAGTGAAAGTAACCTAATTTTACTGCTCCATTTATCTATATTTTAAAACTATATTGTCTCTCTAAATAGAGCTAGTGCCAAAATTTACACGAGAATAGGTACCTAAATATATTGAAACTGTCAAGATGCATCTTATATAATCTGAATAATCATCATCATGCCATGTTCAAGAGACTGGCAGATTGTATGCCAATTTCAAGCCAAAATATAAAGATTCTGAGACAGGTCAATTTTGGCTCATTTCTTAAAATTTCAGACCAAATTAACATGGGAACATAGGAATTAAATTAAATCAAAACATTAAGCCAATTAGACATATATATCTGAGTTTTGACCTTTACAAATGTAACTTATTATGTAAGGCTGAGGGTCAATTAATTGGCATTAACAGATTAATTAATTAATAATACAGAGATATCTTTTTATGATCAAAGTAAAATTCAGGTAAATAGATATAGCTTGTATAGGTACTAGCCAGTCTGCAGAATATAGGACATTTTTAACATTTTCTGTGCAAACAATCCATAATTTCCTTCTACATTTACATTTTTATTACTGAGAACAGAAGTCAAAATGTAGGATATCTTGGATAACACTTAACCAGTTCCTGCATTCTGGATAGGTACCTAGTTTCAGAGAATGTTCATCAAGTCGCCAATATATCTTTTTTCAAAAATGAGTCACAAAAATTAGTAATGCAGTCACCAGTCATCAAAATTTAATTCCAATTTTGAAAGTCTACAGTCATCGATACCTATATTATTATACCTACCCAATTATCAAATTGGGTAAATTCCACTGACAAGTGAATGGTAAATTCCATTCACTTGTCAGTGGAATTTTTCCCCTTCGAAAATAATATTTTAGTAAAGTCTGTGGATTTAAGCTTATTTATTCCTATGTTAGTATAATGTTACCATTATTTTTTTTATTTTTGGTGGCTAGGTAAATAAAAAATGTTGGTGGCTCATTCAAATAGCTATCTATCATGAATTATGTAGGTAGGTACCTATGTACTTTGCCGATTTTTTTTCAGCTTTTTGGAAAAGTAATTGGAATTTTGTAAACCAAATACAGACTGGTTGGTTGTGGATTCACATCATTCAGATACCATCAGTCATAAATTTGAAACAACAAATATCAAATTCAATACCTACATTTCTACATATAGGTATCATAAATCATCATTCAAATAATTCAATCTACCTATGATCTATCTAATAGAACGTATGGTGGGTGCGCCATGATCTGGTGCCGCTGGTGCGCCGCTCATCTTTCAGATACGTATCAATATAGGCTATACTGGCGACTTTGTTCACAGTGCACACTTTGAAACATGGCTAAGGTATATAGCTTTCAGAATGTGTGGAAGAGTGGACCATTAAAAATAGAAGCCAACTAATTTGCTTAACTGACATCGGTAGTACTCTATAACTTGAGTCGCCTGTTGGCTGTGGGTACATAGATATGTCACAGTGAGAGTAGGTAACTTGGACATAGGCTACTTAGAGTACAAGTTAAAGTGCATTTCCTGATACCTATGTGCTAGTACATTATACATAGCTAGGTGAAAAATCATTTATTGTTAGATAGATAACTGGTGTCATGAGTAGGCACCTATAGCCTAGGTAGGTAGTGAATTTCAAAACCAAAAATAGTACTAATTAGCTAGGCTATATTATACATATAATATATAGCCTAGCATAGCTATTTTTTTTTCCATAGGATACAATAACCACTGAATTCTTAAATATTATACACATGATAGATACACAATTTCACTTTCACCAATAAATTAATAACTTAATACATTAAATCACCACAGAACCTTATTTTGAACTGGAAACTATTCAAAATACGGTTCAATGGTTCTCAATAAAAAAAATCCGATATTTTTCTTTAGAACGTACAAAATAATTGTTCTATATATTTCGTTTTGCAACCCTGTTTTTAATAATTTCAGCATGGAAATGATTTTATCTTTAAATAATTATTAAGAATAACCGATATTTTCAATAATGATTTAGTGTTATTTGGTATTCTTGTATTCCAATATACCTATTTAAATGGCGCGGATGAAGAACAAATAGATGATTAATGTTATAATAATATTAGTAAAAAAATTTAACTGGTTAGTTATTGCAATTATTTCACTTATAATATTGAATAGTTGTTAGATGAACCAAATTAATTTTCTGTACTAACTATATATATGCAGTATACTGTATGCATTATATACAATATATACAATTGGAGTAGACTTATTAAACTAAAGCCAATGTCAGCTTGTTCATAAGAATGTCATTATATATTCCATATATTATATATTTAATATATTCTCACATGCCAAAAGTTTAATTCGACAAATAATAACCTACATCAGGGTAAATAATTACCTAATATCTTATAAGTTGAAAACATGATATGCAATGGTAGTTTAGTATTCTTATAATTTATCTTTATAAATCATTTTATCTATAATCAAGCATCAGCACTTTGATATTTATGGAAATTATTTAAGAATGTCTCCTGTAACTACGATTCTCAATCACGTGTACGCATGGAAGTACTATTAGAACCTACATGATCGATGTTTGAGTCTGATGAGAGCTGTATCAGTTCATTCAGTGAGAAGATACAGAAAAACTGTATTCTGATAAAGCCTGATATCAACATTGTCAGACTTCACTATTGCTTTCATCTTCTATAAGTGTTACGTTAAAAAAATTTAGTGGTTCACTCTGACAAATGAGAAATAAAAAAGCGCATACAAATTACTCAATGATATCCGTGGTTAAATAAATATTAGGTAACAATAGATTTAATATAAAACTGAATGAGCCAAACCATAGCTGAGTACCAAGAACAATTGTGATTAATGTTTATTTTATATTAGGGCTATCCACAAATTATTTAACTATAGCTATTATTACCTATTATTAGCTACACTATCGATAACGAAGATGTATTTTAGTTCAAATTAATTTGTTGGATTATGATTCATGAGCAATGTGGTGCTTCAATCTCTGGAGATTTTAGCAAATATTATCGACTATAAAGTCTGGAGATTTTCTATGCTCTGTTCCCCAGAGTTTTCGGTAGATAATAACGCGTCAAACCTCAGCATATTATCTCGTCCTTATACTGCCGTGGCCTCCGTAGGTCGCGGTAAACATTTGTAGAAAGCAGAGATTATCTGCTGAGCGCTGCTTAGAAATGCTGAGACTGCCATAAACTATAGTAAAACTTCCGCTATACTGCACCGAATTTTAACTGGGTATGTATGAATACATATGTGAAGTGATTATGTTCTTATATGTGAAGTGAATGCTTTTCTCTCATTAACCCTCTATCGCCGAGCAAACCAGTTTCCACTCAAATAACTGACTGAATATGATCACAAGGACTGTAAAGAGTTAATTGCAATTAATTAATCCGATGAGATTTGTGAACTTACTTCGTTAGGTACATTTCTCCTTTTGAAAGATCGAGTGCAAGGAAGAAGTGTACGAATGGAGTGTACCATTTACAGTGCTTTACTATTTAATTAGTGTACTTTCCCGTTAAAAATACCAGTTCTTTAATATAGAAATTGAATAAAACATAAAAATTAAAATATCACATCAATATAGTCACATGATTTTCATGGCTACTTTAATTTCTTTCTATTTAATTACTGAAAGTGGAACACGAAATATATTAATAAATATAGAGTATATGTGTGTTTAATCTATATATTCACAATGGTATTTATTATATAGAGAGATAGGTTAGGTGATTGTGAGTGAAGTGTTATTAGATATTCAAGAGACTTTAAAGGAATTACCTTCATTTTGTCTAATAAATCACTGCAAAATATATCAACAGCTAATGCTTATTTCTCTCCTATAAAATAGTCAATTTAACATTAATATTTTGTTTAAAGGTTTTACTGAAGCTTATTTGATGAGATGGAAAGAAGATGGACATTCTTGGCATTTCTAGTTTGCAATTAATCGATATATGTTTAATTAAATGAAATATTTTAAGTAAGGGGAGTTAAAAAGTAATTAATTAAAGAAAAAAGAATTTATATATTATATGAAACTTCATTCAATCAATGGATAAAATCTGTTTAATAATTTTTTAATAAATTTCGTTTTGTACAAAGTACATATCAATAATTATTCAATAAATTGATCCTTATTGAAAAACAAATGAAAATTTGAATAATTAAATGGAAATATTTGCTTGCATCAATTAAAGAAAACCGTTACTAAAAATCACTATTTTCTTAAATCCGAAAAAATTAGTTACTGTATAAACATCCAAAGGTGAACATAGAATTATGATGTTAATGTAAGCCAGTACTTGAAATTATAGACTATTTTAATGTTAATTTACCTTTTTGAAAATTATGTTTTTATATTAGTAGGTGCTACATTTATTAGTAAAATGCAGAATAATACCTTATTCAATGGTACATGGAGGGGTATAAGATATTTTTAAATATGATATTGCAACCTATAATTTGTATTGTATTTTTTGTTTCTTGTGTTCGTTTTCAAACATATTCTCTTTATTCACGCTTCATACTTTATTCATCAACTAAATAGCAATCCTAATTACAATATTCACCTCTAAAGGATTGAAATTAGTTGCCGTGTGACTTTAGATATATATAGAAATTATCTCAAATTCTGAGAGAATTAGAAGTCCTTAATTCTGGAATAGATTTCCAAAAATATATCTGAATTTAAATTGTCTTGGCTGATATTTTTAAATTGATTTTTTTCAAATTCTTATCATTTGATAAACATCATAAAAGGAATATTATTTTCGTCAATAAACTCTGTAACATAAATCAGTAAAAGGAGAAATATTTGTTGATTCACATTTATATTATATATGAATATGAATCCTCGGGACACCGAACTGTTGTAATTTGGATTAAGTATTGTTTTTTTTTTAATTTATTTTTACCATGTTTATCATATTTTTTTTGAGGATAGCGCTAGGGTTATGCTCTTCAACTACGAGGTATTAGATTTTGTGTTAGGTAGACTCGTACGTAGACTTCATTTACTACCACCTCTTCATTTTCCTCTTCTATTTGTGCAGTCACCGGTGCCTGCGTTCCTTTTTGCCACATTCCTTTGTAAGTGACTGCATTCACGGAGTAGCTCTTCTGCATCCATGAACAAAGTCACCCACTGGTGGTAGGTGACTTTGTTCATGGGCCACTTTTCTTTATGACTGCTTCTTCCAGTCCCATGTATTAATTTCCTTTTGGCGTCAGCGATATGGTATTTGGTTCTAAAACATACGTTCTATAACTAACAATGCATAAATTACTAAATAAATTTATGTTACAAATGTTTCATTCCTCTTAAACAACCAATAATTCTTAAAACATTTTTGCAGTAATATTGTTCAATTGATGGTCTCAAAGTTTTACTAACTGCTATATAACACCTCTGCAGGTGAGGTGGTCATTTTAAGTGGCTGCATTGTTTTTACTCTTGCATAAATAACTTCTAAAAGAGGAAAGTATTGATGTATTACATGTTAGAGCACAATATGAATGATATTAAGAGCAGTCGTAGATGTAAAAATATCCTGAAAAAATCCCATTTATTGAGTCAAACAAGGTTTTAGAATCTATGAAGGTTTTTTTAGGTATTTATTTATGAAATACAAAATAATTTATGGAGAAATAACTAAATTGTAAATCATTTTCACCTAATATCAAAACTATAGTCATAATAAATTATTTTTAATTTGGTGAGTACCAACCCAATCGTGTTACGATTTTAAATTACTGCATTCTAACAGTGCGCGAAATTAATTAGCTTTAACATTGAATAACTTATAACAGAAAAATGAAATTAGTTAAGAAGATTCTATGGAATTAACTTGTACTGAAAATTTTATTGAGATAACTTGTGCAATCTCTATATTTATTCTATTGTTCCTATGTCAGTATATATTGTATTGCTGCTATTTCAGTATATATTATACTGATGTTCATATATGATCGGAATTTACCCAGTGGGGGGCGATTCTTCATGTTTTTTTTCTAATTTATGAGTTTAATATGAATTTATTATTGTTCTTCATAATACTCGAAATTGTTTAATTATTTTAAATTTCCAGAGTCTAGTGAACAGTTAAACAGTTCAGTTTTCGTCATTTCAATCCAGCACTTACATACTAATGTGTTCTCAACACATGTAATATTTAATATTAAGGCAGGGAAGGGTGGAGATACAACCAACTGGTTTCAGTGTTTATTCAAGACTCTCTATATACAATAATAAATGCCTAAGGTAATTAATGGATTTTCTAAAGGTAAATTTGGTAAGGCCAATGGTTCTAAATATATTTACAATGTGAAATTAATAAGTGAACATAACAACTTCTCCCTCTTTGAATAACTATATATAAGGAAAACAAAGTTTAATCTGAAGATTGATATCTGTCAACAGGCTTGCTAATGCGAGTTGATCTGCGTAGAGGTACGGGAGAAATAGTAGCACTACTATCGACTTTAATCTCTACTTCATCAATAGGAGAACTTTCATTAGAATTAGTTACATTTGAGTCAACTACAGAGCTACCTGCTAATTTACATTCTTCATTAGAAATAGAATCACTTAACATACTGGAATTATGTTTTCCTACATCTAAAAGCGGTAATTTATTAGCGCCCGAATTAACATCAAAATCAACATTTCTACTTTCAACAGAATAATTATCTGCATTAGAAAAGGGTAGCAACTGATTTGCGTGTCGTCGCCAAACAGTATCAAGATCTTTTATGTACACACTATACATATTTACTGCTAATTTTTCTCTTATAATAGCTTGATACCATTTAGGACCAGATCGCAAATTAATTGCCAATACATCATCACCAACTTTAAACATACGAATACATTTATTAGTTTTAATATTTGAGGTATAATGTGGATTAATACGTTCCTTGACAGTTACGTAAACTCTACCATTCAAAGCCATCGATGGAGCAATACCTGTAACTGAACATGGTGTATTCCTATAATACAACAAAACATTAGCTAACCTAGTGTGAATAGTACCTACATCATTATTTTTAAGCAAGTTTTTAAATGTTTGAACAGTCCTCTCTGCCTGCCCATTAGAATATGGACAGTACGGTGGAGGTGTCAAATGACAAATAACATTATCACTAAAAAATTGTTCCATTTCCGCTGACACAAAATTAGTAGCATTGTCTGACACTACAGTGTCTGGTAGACCATTCCTGCTGAAAATAAATCTTAAACAATTTATAGTATCTACTGAACTGACACTAGGTACAATTTCGCACTCAATGTATCGTGTGAGAGCATCAACCGCTATAAGAAAAATGTGTCCTTGGTAGAAATAATGATCTAAATGAATTCTAGACCATTTCTTATGGGGCTCAGGCCACTGGACCGTATTATTTTGACTAGGTTTAGCTCTCACACTCATACATTCCTTACATGAATTAACCATATCGGTTACATCTCTATCAATACCAGGGTACCAAACTAGGGATCTACATAAGGATTTCATAGCCACTATACCCGGGTGGCCTTTATGAAATTGTTACAACATTTTCTTCCTTAAATTTTCCGGAACAAAAACCCTATTCTTATACATTATACAATCCTTAATAATAGATAGATAATTTTCATAACCCTTAAATTTAGCATAAATGCTATCACATTTATCAGGAAAACCAAATCTAATGAATTCTTTAAGTTTACGCAAATACTCATTGGCATTTGTTTGAACGCTTATATCCTGAAAAGTAATAGGTGAAACATTTAAATTTTCAACAACAAAAATGAGATCGTATGGTTCAATAGAGTTTTCAGTAATATTAAGAGGATGTCTACTTAAAAAATCGCTAGTTACTTTGTCTATACCCCTAATATAGATGAAATTAAATTTAAAACAAGATAATCTCAATCTTTGAAGTCTAGCGGAACAGTTTTGAGGAATAGGAGATTTAGGATCTAACAATTTCATTAGTGGCCTGTGATCATTTTTTACAGCAAATCTAATACCCAATAGGTATTTCCTAAATTTCTCACAGCCGAATAATACACTTAATGCTTCACGTTCGATTTGACTATAATTCTTCTCACTAGAGTTTAAAGTTCGTGAAGCAAAAAGTACAGGGTACCAATTACCATCCCTATGCCTTTGCATTAAAGCAGCACCTATGCCATGGCCACTGGCATCAGTTTCGATAGCTGTATCTAATTTACAGTCAAAAAGTTTCAAAACTCTATCAGATTTAAACAAGTTTTTAATTTTATTAAAACTTCTAACCTGTTCGCTAGACCATTCAAATTTGGAATTTTTATGAAGCAGTTTATAGAAGGGTTGCATAACTACACTAAAACTATTCACAAACCTACTATAAAATGTACACAATCCTATGAAACTTTGTAATTGTTTTACATTTGTAGGTTCAGGGGCATTTACAATCGCATTAATCTTATCAGAGTTAGGTTTTACTCCGTCAGAATCAAATACATGACCCAAATATTCAATGGTATCGACATAGAATTTACATTTACTTAATTTAATTTTAATTCCTGTAGCATTAAGAGCATGCAAGACTTTATCTAACACTTTATCGTGTTCTATTCTATTATCTGTCATAACAAGAATATCGTCCTGATACACAATAACATTACTTATGCCGCTCAAAACCTTACATATAAATGACTGAAAAATTCCAGGGCTACTAGACATTCCAAAAGGCAAATAGTTAAATTTAAACAATCCTTCAGTAGTGTTAATAGTAGTGTATTCCTTAGATTTCTCATCTAACGGAAGTTGTAAATAAGCACTTTCGAGATCAATTTTAGAAAACACTTTAGCATTATTTATACTACTAATAACATCATCAATAGAGGGTAAAGGATACTGGAAAAATTCTAAACACTTATTAATAGCTGAATAATCCCCGCAAATTCTTACTTTCCCATCTGATTTCATTACATTCACTGTAGGACTTGCCCATTTAGATTTAAATATTTTAGTAATTACTCCACGGTTTGAAAGTCTGTCTAGTTCAAGTTTAACCAACTCTTTAAATTTTAGAGGAACACTTCTTGCCTTTGCAAAAATAGGTTTACTGTCCTTTTCCATTATTAATGAAACTTGTTCTTTTACACATGGCTCGAATTTAGATGAAAGATAATGTTTATATTTATCAAGAACAGTAACATCTTCAACTGAATTAATTAATTCGTGACCGATTGGTTTGATAGCTACATTAATATTAAGCTTTTTACATAAATCCCTTCCTAATAAAGCGATACAATTCCTTTTAACTACTAGAAAAGTATGAGTCACTTGTACATCTTTAAATTTTAATTTAAGGTCTACTTCACCTAAAAACTTTATACTAGTATTACCATAACCCTTAGCTTTTTTAAAAGTAGGTTTTAATTGTACATTAGACATTTTATCAATTTGATCAAGACCAATCGTGGAAAGATATGAACCCGTATCAATTTCAAAATTTACTTTAGTATTATTTACCAAGAAACTCATTTTAACAGGCTCACTATCTATTTTAATGATAGTGAATTTACTTCTAAAAAAGAACTACCTGAAGTGTTAGGATTTGACTTCTTACTCAGTATTTTCCATTCCTTTTCCTTGATCGGAATCCTCGACACTTTATGGAAAGGTAACCTCTGTTTGTTCTTCGTAGCTGCTGTTTCCGCGAAGCTTATGATTGAAGGCGCGTTAATTCCCTCATTTTTTTTCTGTTCATTTACTTGAGGTTTAGTAAAGTCACTCTTGCTCGAGGTTCCTGGGTCTTGATTATGGTAAGCATTAGTTTTAGATCGAAATACAGTCCTCGGTTTAGGTACAGGTCTTTTATCTGGTGTGATTGTGTTTATGGTAACATAATCGGCTGGATCCTCTTCTTCTGGAACGAGATAGTTTGATCTCGTGTTGCTGCTCTTAGTTTTACACTGCCTTGATAAATGCCCTAGTTTATCGCAGTTATTACATTTCAATTTTCGAGCAAAACAATCTTGTACCCAATGCTTACCGCGTGTGCCACAACGTATACAAACGTAATTCGAAGGAACATCACTAGGTGTAGATCTCACGTTCCTTCCGTCTTTTCCTTTGCGCTTAGGTTTAGGAGTCCGAACCACATGATGCGCATTGATAACTGTAGGATTCATTTCTTCAACATCTTGGTTTATCTGTTCCACTATCTTTGCTCGCTCCACACAAGCTTGGAATTTAATTTTTTCACATTCCGCTATCAACACAGATATTATTTTTGAAGAAATGAGGCCGCTTACAAACACATCTCGTAAAATTTTGTCTCTACAGCAGTCTCCATATGTACACTTACTGGCTAACTCGTTTAGAGTTTTAGCGTACTCTTCAATTGACTCGTGGGGCTTTTGTTTACGAGTCAAAAAATTAACTGCTGCTCCTATAACACTTTTCTTCACTGAATAAGAGGCTAGAAGATGCTCTTCTAGGACGTCGTAAGTAGCTGCAGTCAGTTTGACAGGTTTTAACCTCCTCTGGATATCAGTAATGACACTAATAGGTAACATGTTTACCAATATCGCTGCCTTAGTGGTTTGATTCTCCCCTGTTTTCGTTAAAGCATTTAAATTTTGCATTTTAAACCTTTCTAGGAATTCTTCAACACTCTCACTGTTAGGATGAAAACTTTCATCGTGGTCAGTCATTTTCCCTCGTCGCCAGTTAATGTGTTCTCAACACATGTAATATTTAATATTTAGGCAGGGAAGGGTGGAGATACAACCAACTGGTTTCAGTGTTTATTCAAGACTGCCTATATACAATAATAAATGCCTAAGGTAATTAATGGATTTTCTAAAGGTAAATTTGGTAAGGCCAATGGTTCTAAATATATTTACAATGTGAAATTAATAAGTGAACATAACAATACTCGGAAAGCTCTTTTAAACTTCTCCTTTAGTGAACTCAAAAGATACTTCTATTCCCATTTATCCATTTTCTATTGACCTGCAACTACTAGTAGGACGTCTTAAAACTTTCCCTCAAAAACAATAGGAACCGTCGAATCCTCATCAATCTATGTTGAAGGAGATTAACTCATTCGAAAACTTAAGTAATTCGAAACCACCAAATCTCATTATTCATATAAAGGTATGAATGATAATAATATAAATGAATAAACTATATGAAATCTCTGGTCAAGAAAGAACAGCGGTGAGTTAATCACCTTCACCAAATGCATTCTCCGTAACGTATTTCGAATAGATTTAGTACTAACTTTCAAAAGCAATGAATATCATTGTCAAATATTTTCTGTAGACCACAAGCACACCATCAAAAGGTAAATACCATACGAAATTACTTCAACCCTACTGCGTTTGACGCTTGTTTTCTAGGTACATCCTTTTTAAGTTACTTTAGATCTTTCAATTCATTCCCGTAAATTTACCGGCCATTCTTGACTTTGTTCTTACATGTATTTTTGTATTTAAAAGTTAAAAAATATTCACGTATCTGCATAGATCAACGTAAATCAAATAAATTGGGAAATTAATTGTGCTATGATGACGTGTGGTAACGTAGAAATACAGTTTTGCCGGCCTATAGGCACACATCTGTCCACGTTTTCATGGAGTACACACACATGCACGAGCTGTGATTTGGTCACACTCCACCCAATCACAGCTTTGCTCTCTCAGTTGCCAATGATTTATATACCTATGTATTTATTTCTCCTTATAATTATATTCAATACTTTCACTTTAAATTTGGTACACATTAGTTTAGTATTTATACTAACAACTTGTAAAAAATACATTACCTTAGGTTTATAAATATGACATGTGTTTTTAAACACATACCCAGTTAAAATTCGGTGCAGGATAGGGGCAGCGGGTGGGGCGCGCAGGGCCGGCATCATGGCAGGCAGAAGGCCGCGATAGGGCCGCGACAGAGCATTTTTGTCCGCTTTTGGGGACCTCATTCTACGTCCCCCCACTGCACTGAACTACACTGGGGCGCTACCCTAAACTGCAGACACGCGCGTCCTAACTACTAATGCGCGACCGCGTAGCGTCCGTGGCCACGCGTGAAACACTAGAGAAAAAATACCCTCATGGCAGATATTGACTGCGCCAATACTGCGCTGAATATGAACACACATATTCATACTATAAAATATGACGCGTTTAACGCACATATACTTCATATTATGAATGTGACGTTATTCGGCAGCAATATTCCAGTCAATATCTACCATGAGGGTTAAAAATGATCATGATGTCTAAATAGCTATTTGAATTAATGTGATTGACGTTTCAAGTTAGGGAAAAATTTATTTAGTAGGGGTTAAACGTCTATTTCAGAAAAAAAGGCCATATCGTTTAGCTACATCAAAAGGAAATTAAATAAAAGGGACTGGAAGAATCAGTCAGAAAGAAAAGTGGCTCTATAAACAATGTCACCTGCCACCCGTCAGTGACAATACTAATGAATGGACAAAAAAGCTTCTAAGTGAATGCTGTCACTTACCAAGGATTGTGACGAAAAGAGTCACAAGCACCTGTGGCGATGGTGGATGGAAGAAGGAGATGATGGGAAATGAAGACTTCCTAATACAAAAATCTAAGACCTCGCAGTTGATGAATATAACTTTGCGTTATTCTCCAAAACTGCAAGTAGCGTTAATAAAAATAACCATGGTAAAACAATACATTCCAAATTAGCTACAACAGTTCAGGGCTGAAGGGACACCATCTCCTTTTCCATTTACGATATAATAGACTGTAAAGAGTAGTGGTGAGGTTATAAAAGTGAAGTAGATAGCTTTAAATTCATTTATTGGTAAGCAAACTAAAGCTATACATTGTAAATCTTACTTATATATTTTTCCTGTCTAACTGATTGTCAAAGTTTGTAAAATGAGTACCACTTGTTACTAATAATAAAAAATGTAACCATACTTACAAATATAAATTGGGAGAAGAGTAAGAGATTAGGTCGCCAACTTTGATAACGCGTTCCTCGGGGGTGTAGGTCATAAGCACCCCTTCCCCCCCCGATTACGAGCCATCTGTTTTTTAATCCTTATTTGTTTACCTATATTATTTAATCCCCCTGACCCCCTGCCAGGTCATTAATCAATCATTAAGTGTGCAGTACAACAAACTAGTGAAACTACATTAGCAACTCTCAGTTATTTCTATCCAAGTACATAGTTCTTCATTTGTTTAACCATGTAAATAAGGATTAAACAACAGGGAGGGCGGGGGGGGGCTCGTGATCAGGGGGGCTCATGACCGTGCTTAGGTGTGGGAGCGTATGCCCCTTCCTCTATGTCCATCCCAATCGCCAGAATTCTATAGAGGCTCATGACCGTGCTCAGGTGTGAGAGCGTATGCCCCTTCCTCTATGTCCATCTCAATCGCCAGAATTCTATAGGGATATTCCAATGGTTTTATGAACTGGTTTGAAATCGGGTCCGGACAGTGTTTCTGAAAATTGAAACGAACATTATAAACAATTCACTGAATAATTACATTTCGTGCTTATAATAGTAAATTTATGTTCAACTAGACAGCTGATATTGCTGTAATTGATCAACAGATGAATAAAAATACATACTTCGAAACTAACTAGGCACACTGTAGTTCAAAACTAGGCACACTGTAGTTCGAAACTAGGCACACTGTAGTTCGAAACTAGGCACACTGTAGTTCAAAACTAGGCACACCGTAGTTCAAAACTAGGCACACCGTAGTTCAAAACTAGGCACACCGTAGTTCAAAACTAGGCACACCGTAGTTCAAAACTAGGCACACCGTAGTTCAAAACTAGGCACACCGTAGTTCAAAACTAGGCACACCGTAGTTCAAAACTAGGCACACCGTAGTTCAAAACTAGGCACACCGTAGTTCAAAACTAGGCACACCGTAGTTCAAAACTAGGCACACCGTAGTTCAAAACTAGGCACACCGTAGTTCAAAACTAGGCACACCGTAGTTCAAAACTAGGCACACCGTAGTTCAAAACTAGGCACACCGTAGTTCAAAACTAGGCACAGCGTAGTTCAAAACTAGGCACAGCGTAGTTCAAAACTAGGCACAGCGTAGTTCAAAACTAGGCACAGCGTAGTTCAAAACTAGGCACAGCGTAGTTCAAAACTAGGCACACCGTAGTTCAAAACTAGGCACACCGTAGTTCAAAACTAGGCACACCGTAGTTCAAAACTAGGCACACCGTAGTTCAAAACTAGGCACACCGTAGTTCAAAACTAGGCACACCGTAGTTCAAAACTAGGCACACTTCAAAACTAGGCACACCGTAGTTCAAAACTAGGCACACCGTAGTTCAAAACTAGGCACACCGTAGTTCAAAACTAGGCACACCGTAGTTCAAAACTAGGCACACCGTAGTTCAAAACTAGGCACACCGTAGTTCAAAACTAGGTACACCGTAGTTCAAAACTAGGCACACCGTAGTTCAAAACTAGGCACACCGTAGTTCAAAACTAGGCACACCGTAGTTCAAAACTAGGCACACCGTAGTTCAAAACTAGGCACACCGTAGTTCAAAACTAGGCACACCGTAGTTCAAAACTAGGCACACCGTAGTTCAAAACTAGGCACACCGTAGTTCAAAACTAGGCACACCGTAGTTCAAAACTAGGCACACCGTAGTTCAAAACTAGGCACACCGTAGTTCAAAACTAGGCACACCGTAGTTCAAAACTAGGCACACCGTAGTTCAAAACTAGGCACACCGTAGTTCAAAACTAGGCACACCGTAGTTCAAAACTAGGCACACCGTAGTTCAAAACTAGGCACACCGTAGTTCAAAACTAGGCACACCGTAGTTCAAAACTAGGCACACCGTAGTTCAAAACTAGGCACACCGTAGTTCAAAACTAGGCACACCGTAGTTCAAAACTAGGCACACCGTAGTTCAAAACTAGGCACACCGTAGTTCAAAACTAGGCACACCGTAGTTCAAAACTAGGCACACCGTAGGTCAAAACTAGGCACACCGTAGTTCAAAACTAGGCACACCGTAGTTCAAAACTAGGCACACCGTAGTTCAAAACTAGGCACACTGTAGTTCAAAACTAGGCACACTGTAGTTCAAAACTAGGCACACTGTAGTTCAAAACTAGGCACACTGTAGTTCAAAACTAGGCACACTGTAGTTCAAAACTAGGCACACTGTAGTTCAAAACTAGGCACACTGTAGTTCAAAACTAGGCACACTGTAGTTCAAAACTAGGCACACTGTAGTTCAAAACTAGGCACACTGTAGTTCAAAACTAGGCACACTGTAGTTCAAAACTAGGCACACTGTAGTTCAAAACTAGGCACACTGTAGTTCAAAACTAGGTACACTGTAGTTCAAAACTAGGTACACTGTAGTTCAAAACTAGGTACACTGTAGTTCAAAACTAGGTACACTGTAGTTCAAAACTAGGTACACTGTAGTTCAAAACTAGGTACACTGTAGTTCAAAACTAGGTACACTTTAGCTAATTGCAATAACAAAAATAATATAACAAATGAAATTTATAGCTATTACACTGAGCAAGTAACACTTGTGAATATCATACTTTAAAAAAACTGGTATTGGACTTGGTACTGGTATCATTTAACAATATGGTATCGGTGCATCTCTAGTAAATTCCATTGTGTCAATTATTTTATTTAAGATTGAAAAGAGAGCTGAACTTACCTTATAGCTACTTCATATTGAATAGCATCATGTCCTCTTCATCATCTAAAGACATGTTAAAGTTTGAACTGATACATACAAAATTTCTTAAACTAGCTTCCTTTTGGAATGTGTTGAATAATTATAATCCTGAAAAGAAAAACAAAAGTTTTGACATATATAACAAACAAATTCATGAACAGATATAAAAATAGCCTAGTTAGTAACAATATCCAGAGGGAGGAATACAGATTATCATAAACAAACTCACAATTTGAGTTAGCTATGTATAATTTTTTAATAATGATTACACTGTGTATATATGAAAATTAACACAAGAACATAGGTAGATAATTGATAGAACACCAGTTATCTAAATAAATAGGAGTGATATTAGCCACTTCCATACTATGCAAATTTCTATTTAATGTCCTAAACATTATTGAGTTTTAGCATGACAATATGGGAAAAATATGCTTTAAATTCAAATATCAATCAAAGTTTCTTGGATTATCTGACCATTTGAGACACTTTGTAAAATATCTCATTGGTCAAAGGACTCAAAACAATGACACTGGTGAATGAGCAAGGATTTTGACTCTGAATAATATAGTATATAATAACCACCCAGCATCATCTTTTTAAGTATGGCCATCATGATCAAATAACGGAACCATCTCTGAACTATGACTTAAGCACTATTTTTCTACTCAATGCATTAGTTTAAGTTGTAACAGGAGAGTGCACTTAAAATTCTACACATGTTGCTAATAGAAGAATAGACGAGATAATTAAATAGAGGTGTAACAGGTGTGAAAAAAAAGTGTCGTGTGTCCCTTGCGTCAAAAGAAAGTCACCCCCTGCGTCAAAAGAAAGTCACCCCCTGCGTCAAAAGAAAGTCACCCCCTGCGTCAAAAGAAAGTCACCCCCTGCGTCAAAAGAAAGTCACCCCCTGCGTCAAAAGAAAGTCACCCCCTGCGTCAAAAGAAAGTCACCCCCTGCGTCAAAAGAAAGTCACCCCCTGCGTCAAAAGAAAGTCACCCCCTGCGTCAAAAGAAAGTCACCCCCTGCGTCAAAAGAAAGTCACCCCCTGCGTCAAAAGAAAGTCATCTCCTGCGTCAAAAGAAAGTCACCTCCTGCGTCAAAAGAAAGTCACCTCCTGCGTCAAAAGAAAGTCACCTCCTGCGTCAAAAGAAAGTCACCTCCTGCGTCAAAAGAAAGTCACCTCCTGCGTCAAAAGAAAGTCACCCCCTGCGTCAAAAGAAAGTCACCTCCTGCGTCAAAAGAAAGTCACCTCCTGCGTCAAAAGAAAGTCACCTCCTGCGTCAAAAGAAAGTCACCTCCTGCGTCAAAAGAAAGTCACCTCCTGCGTCAAAAGAAAGTCACCTCCTGCGTCAAAAGAAAGTCACCTCCTGCGTCAAAAGAAAGACACCTCCTGCGTCAAAAGAAAGTCACCTCCTGCGTCAAAAGAAAGTCACCTCCTGCGTCAAAAGAAAGTCACCTCCTGCGTCAAAAGAAAGTCACCTCCTGCGTCAAAAGAAAGTCACCCCCTGCGTCAAAAGAAAGTCACCCCCTGCGTCAAAAGAAAGTCACCCCCTGCGTCAAAAGAAAGTCACCCCCTGCGTCAAAAGAAAGTCACCCCCTGCGTCAAAAGAAAGTCACTTCCTGCGTCAAAAAATAGGAATTAATTCAAAATTTTTAGCCAATTAGACATATATGAATTTTGACCTCTTGAAATTTAAGCCAATTAATTGGCTTTAACTGACATACTCTGTAACCCAGTCTGCAAAAGATGCATGAAGTTGTGAAATTTATCCGGTGACTATTATGGCCTTGAAATTAGTGTCCTGAATTATCTGGCGACAATTTCTCAATCAATTCCCTATGTTTACATGGAGTGTTTTGAGATTTCTGGCCATTTTAGAGAGAAATTTAAAAATTTTTTGGAAAGAATAGCTCCAAAAATTGAATATTTGAAGACTGATTGTGCATGTTTTGCAGACTGGTTTGTAACATGGAAGAAAAGTGACCTCCGTCAAAGAAAAGCGACCTCCAACAAAGAAAAGCGACCTCCAACAAAGAAAAGCGACCTCCAACAAAGAAAAGCGACCTCCAACAAAGAAAAGCGACCTCCAACAAAGAAAAGCGACCTCCAACAAAGAAAAGCGACCTCCAACAAAGAAAAGCGACCTCCGTCACAGAAAAGCGACCTCCGTCACAGAAAAGCGACCTCCGTCACAGAAAAGCGACCTCCATCACAGAAAAGCGACCTCCATCACAGAAAAGCGACCTCCATCACAGAAAAGCGACCTCCGTCACAGAAAAGCGACCTCCGTCACAGAAAAGCGACCTCCAACAAAGAAAAGCGACCTCCATCACAGAAAAGCGACCTCCGTCACAGAAAAGCGACCTCCGTCACAGAAAAGCGACCTCCGTCACAGAAAAGCGACCTCCGTCACAGAAAAGCGACCTCCGTCACAGAAAAGCGACCTCCGTCACAGAAAAGCGACCTCCGTCACAGAAAAGCGACCTCCGTCACAGAAAAGCGACCTCCGTCACAGAAAAGCGACCTCCGTCACAGAAAAGCGACCTCCGTCACAAAAAAGCGACCTCCGTCACAGAAAAGCGACCTCCGTCACAGAAAAGCGACCTCCGTCACAGAAAAGCGAATTCCGTCACAGAAAAGCGAATTCCGTCACAGAAAAGCGAATTCCGTCACAGAAAAGCGACCTCCGTCACAGAAAAGCGACCTCCGTCAAAGAAAAGCGACCTCCGTCAAAGAAAAGCGACCTCCGTCAAAGAAAAGCGACCTCCGTCAAAGAAAAGCGACCTCCGTCAAAGAAAAGCGACCTCCGTCAAAGAAAAGCGACCTCCGTCAAAGAAAAGCGACCTCCGTCAAAGAAAAGCGACCTCCGTCAAAGAAAAGCGACCTCCGTCAAAGAAAAGCGACCTCCGTCAAAGAAAAGCGACCTCCGTCAAAGAAAAGCGACCTCCGTCAAAGAAAAGCGACCTCCGTCAAAGAAAAGCGACCTCCGTCAAAGAAAAGCGACCTCCGTCAAAGAAAAGCGACCTCCGTCAAAGAAAAGCGACCTCCGTCAAAGAAAAGCGACCTCCGTCAAAGAAAAGCGACCTCCGTCAAAGAAAAGCGACCTCCGTCAAAGAAAAGCGACCTCCGTCAAAGAAAAGCGACCTCCGTCAAAGAAAAGCGACCTCCGTCAAAGAAAAGCGACCTCCGTCAAAGAAAAGCGACCTCCGTCAGTAAAAGAAAGGTTTCTAGTGAAAGTAACCTAATTTTACTGCTCCATTTATCTAAATTTTAAAACTATGTTGACTCTAAATATAGCTAGTGCCAAAATTTACATGAGAATAGGTACCTAAATATATTGAAACTGTCAAGATGCATCTTATATAATCTGAATAATCATCATCATGTCATGTTCAAGAGACTGGCAGATTGTTAGCCAATTTCAAGCCAAAATTTAAAGATTATGAGACATGTCAATTTTGGCTCATTTCTTAAAATTTTAGGTCAAATTAACATGGGAACACAGAAATTAAATTAAATCAAAACATTAAGCCCAGACTGTAGGAACTGGTAAACTGTTCTCCAAAAAATCTTCTGTTTTGGCTTCTGTTCTCAGTCAAATTAATGCAAATATAGGAGAAAACTAAGGACTGTTCAGACTGTTATTACAGAAAATGTTAAAAATGTCCCATATTCTGTAGACTGGCATTAAGCCAATTAGACATATCTGAGTTTTGACCTTTACAAATGTAACTTATTATGTAAGGTTGAGGGTCAACTAATTGGCATCAACAGATTAACTGGCATATTTTGTATACAATAATACAGAGATCTCCCAAGTAATAAAGCATGTCCAAACTCACCATTTTAATGGCGAGTTTGTGACAGTTATTTTGAGCCCTTCAATTGCAAATGGCGAGTTTTATCTATTTTTCTCCTATGCTACAATGTTATTTTGGAGAGAATTTATGAAAATTTGATCATTTTGGAGAGAATTTGTTGAATTTTGGAGAGAGCTGGAGAGACAAATGGCGAGTTTATGAGACATACTATTTTACTTGGGAGATCTCTTTTAATAATTGAAGTAAAATTCAGGTAAATAGATATAGCTTGTATAGGTACTAGCCAGTCTGCAGAATATATGACATTTCAACATTTTATGTGCAAACATTCAATAATTTCCTCCTACATTTACATGTATTTTACTGAGAACATGAACATAAGTCAAAATGTAGGATATCTTGGAGAACACTTTACCTGTTCCTGCATTCTGGATAGATCATAGGTAGGAATGAATTCAAAACTATTGAAGAAAATTCAATATACCTAGTAGTCAGTCAAGACTCTAGCGACTGCGAATATCTATGTCCCAGTCTGTATTTTGGGGTAATTTTCACCGACATGTCGGTGGAATTTTTTGCCCTTTGAATATAATATTCTGGCAAAGTCGGTGGATTTTTATAGCCATTTATTCCAATAATCCTATGTTACCATCAATTTTTGGTGGATAAGTTAGAAAAAAGTTGCTGGATCAGCCAAATTAATAGAAATTTATAGCCTAGTGGATTTTTTCAACTTTTAAAAAGTCAAGTGGAATTTTGTGCCCCAAATATAGACTGGTATAATGCCCAGACTGTATTTCATGGTAAATTCCATCAACTTGTCAGTGGAATTTTTCCCTTTCGAAAATAATATTATACTAGTAAAGTCTGTGGATTTTAGTTATTTAGATATTCCTATGTTAGTATAACTATAATGTTACCAACTTACCATTATTTTTTTTAATTTTTGGTGGCTAGGTAAATAAAAAAAATGTTGGTGGCTCATTCGAATAGCTATGATGCTATCTTAGTATCTATCATGAAATAGGTAGGTAGGTAGGTATTTTTCTGATTTTTCTTTCAGCTTTTTGGAAGAGTAATTGGAATTTTGTAAACCAAATACAGACTGGTTGTGGAGTCACATCATTCAGGTACCATCAGTCCAGTCTGTATTTGGTGCAAAAAATCCCACTGACTTTTTCAAAAAGCTGAAAAAATCCACCATTAATTTCCAGTAATTTGACTGATCCACCAACACTTTCCCAATTTATCCACCAAAAGTTAATGGTAACATGAATAAATAGTTGAAAATCCAACGACTTTGCCAGAATATTATTTTGAAAGGGAAAAAATTCCACCGACATGTCGGTGGAATTTACCACTAAATACAGACTGGCGCATCAGTCATAAATTTGAAACAACAAATATCAAATTCACTACATTTCTACATATAGGTACCTATCATAAATCATCTTTCAATCTACCTATGATCTATCTAATAGAACGTATGGTGGGTGCGCCGTAATCTGGTGCGCCGCTCATCTTTTAGATACGTATCAATATAGGCTATACTGGCGACTTTGTTCACAGTGCACACTTTGAAACATGGCTTAGGTATATAGCTATCAGAATGTGTGGACGAGTGGACCATTTAAAATAGAAGCCAACTAATTTGCTTAACTGACATCGGTAGTACTCTATAACTAATAACTTGAGTTGCCTGTTGGCTGTGGGTAGCTAGTACATAGATATGTCACAGTGGGAGTAACTTGGACATAGGCTACTTGGAGTACATGTTACAGTGCATTTCCTGATACCTATGTGCTAGTACATTATACATAGCTAGGTGAAAAAATCATTTACTGTCAGATAGATAACTGGTGTCATGAGTATCCTAGTAGGCACCTAGTTAGGTAGGACCGTAGGTAGTGAATTTCAAAACCCAAAAAAGTACAAATTAGCTATATAATATATAGCCTAGCATAGCTATTTTTTTTTTTCAATAAGATACAATAACCACTGAACTCTTAAATAATATACACATGATTGATACAGAATTCCACTTTCACCAATAAATTAATAACTTAAAACATTAATTCACCACAGAACCTTATTTTAAACTAGAAACTATTCAATATACGGCAGGTTCAATGGTTCTCAATAAAAAAATCCGATATTTTTCTTTAGAACGTACAAAATAATTGTTCTATATATTTCGTTTTGCAACCCTGTTTTTAATATTTTCAGCATGGAAATGATTTTATCTTTAAATAATTATTAAGAATGACCGATTTTTTCAATAATGATTTCGTGTTATTTGGTATTCTTGTATTCCAGTATACCTATTTAAATGGCGCTGATGAAGAACAAATACATGATTAATGTTATAATAATATTAGTATATAATTTTAACTGGTTAGTTATTGCAATTATTTCAATTATAATATTGAATCGTTGTTAGGTGAACCAAATTAATTTTCTGTACTAACTATATATATGCAGTATATTGTATGCATTATATACAATATATACATTTTGGAGTAAACTTATTAAACTAAGGCCAATGTCAGCTTGTTTATAAGAATGTCATTATATATTCCATATACCTATGATATATTTTATATATTCTCACATGCCAAAAGTTTAATTCGACAAATAATAACCTACATCAGGGTAAATAATTACTTAATATCTTATAAATTGAAAACATTATATGCAATGGTAGTTTAGTATGCTTATAATTTATCTTTATAAATCATTTTATCTATAATCAAGCATCAGCACTTTGATATTCATAGAAATTATTTAAGAATGTCTCCTGTAACTACGATTCTCAGTCATATGTACGCATGGAAGTACTATTAGAACCTACATGATCGATGTGTGAGTCTGATGAGAGCTGTTTCAGTTCATTCAGTGAGAAGATACAGAAAAACTGTATTCTGATAAAGCCTGATATCAACATTGTCAGACTTCACTATTGCTTTGATCTTCTATAAGTGTTACTTTAAAAAAATTTAGTGGTTCACTCTGACAAATGAGAAATATAAAAACGCATACAAATTACTCAATGATATCCGTGGTTAAATAGATATTAGGTAACAATAGATTTAATATAAAACTGAATGAGCCAAACCATAGCTGAGTACCAAGAACAATAGAGATTAATGTTTATTTTATATTAGGGCTATCCACTAATTAATTAACTATAGGCTATAGCTATTATTACCTATTATTAGCTACACTATCGATAAAGAAGTTGTATTTTTGTTCAAATTAATTTGTTGGATTATGATTCATGAGCAATATGTGGTGCTTCAATCTCTGGAGATTTTAGCCAATATTATCGACTATAAACTCTGAAGATTTTCTATGCTCTGTTCTCCAGAGTTTTCGGCAGATAATAACGCGTCAAACCTCCACAGATTATCTCGTCCTTATACTGCCGTGGCCTCCGTAGGTCGTGGTAAACATTTGTAGAAAGCAGAGATTATCTGCTGAGCGCTGCTTAGAAATGCTGAGACTGCCATAAACTACAGTAAAACGTCCGCTATACTGCACCGAATTTTAACTGGGTAGTCAAACCATCCCGTTCATTATGATAGTCAAACTCATTAGGATTGGCAGTATTTATTGTATTGCTGTTATTTCAGTATATATTGTATTTTTGCTATCTCAGTGTATATTGTATTGCTTTTATGTCAGTATCGAGTGTGTTGCTGTTATCTCTTTCTCTATTGTGTTGCTGATACATTTGTCTCAATTGTATTGCTGATATGTCTAGTAGTCTATCTCTATTGTGTTGCTGCTATTGTTGTCTCTATTGTGTTGCTGCTATGTGTGTATCAGTTCCTAATTGAATGGCAGTGCAATCAAAATCAATCTCCTCCGCTGCAGTAAATTCCATACGGGCGGTCAGATGAGATGTTCTGTTTGATGTACGTTATCACTTCTCTGATGATTTCTTCCTTAATTTGATATCGGAAATGTTTTTTTTCTATTATTTATTGAAGGGAAATGAATCTTAGAGAGAAAATTGATTGGATAAAGAATTCAGGGAGACGCTGATAGTGAATAATATTCAACAGTTATTGTGAAATAATGGGTTACACAAATAAATCTGCCTTTAATTAATGAGTAGAGTCTGGGAGGTATAAAGAAAAGAAAATCTATACTGAATATTCTAATGAAATTTTATTTATAAAAGGTAAAATTGTTATTGGTTTAAAAGTTGAAAGATTAATTATAATCCCTGAAATAAAAGTAGAGAATATCTAACAAACTTAAATTTATCAAATTATATCTGAAATGAACATGAACAAATAATATAATAACGGACAACAAAACTAAGTCAAGCAAACAAATTAATTATAAGTATTTAAAGAAAATGGTTTTTCAGAGTGCATCTTATCAAAGTCTTAATAAAACACTGTATAGACTATTTTTTAAATACCTAATTTCCTCGTTCTTGGCTCAGAGTAATGCCGTCAGGAGGGAACTGGTTAAATAGTAAGCTTAGTAAGTGATACAAAATTAATAACAAAGGAATTTCTTAATTACAATCATAATAACATTATTCACCTAAGGCATTCCAGCAAATATAATCCTAACTAAAAAAGCACCTTCCAAATTAATATCTCTAACGAGGC
>CANNZV010003678.1:0-22318 GCA_947561585.1 Caprella mutica
CTAGTGTATCTTATTGTAGTAGAATATCTCCTAGAGTAGTGTTACTAGTGTATCTTATTGTAGTAGAATATCTCCTAGAGTAGTGTTACTAGTGTATCTTATTGTAGTAGAATATCTCTTAGAGTAGTGTTACTAGTGTATCTTATTGTAGTAGAATATCTTTGATGAAACAGCACAGCTATTTACATAATTACCTTATAGAACTTACTGTTACATTTCGTTATTCCCCCTTTACTTGATGTGTATGGCTTATTTTCTTCTTCTTTTAATTCTTACGATAGGGATGCTCCAATTTCTCTACTATCCAATAATTTCACCATAATATTTAGTTTATTGGTAATTATTATTAACTCGTTTCTTCATTCTACAACTAACATGAATCAAGAACATTTTAATAAAAACTGATTAAAGTCTCTTATTCATTATAGATGTGCACAGCTTTTAGTTTAGTAAAGTAGCTACATACTTATTATCTTTTTTTCTTAGGTTTTATCTTCTGGTTTTTAATGGAAAAATATTTTCTTCTAACAAAAAAAAAATTTCTATATAAATCTTCCTTACAGGTCAAGAGATAAAAGAGACATGGATGTAGTGAGAGAGCATCACCAGTTCCTGTGGGAATCTGAAGATCAGGCTGAATCTTGGGAACAGCTCCTTGCCAAGAAATACTACGATAAGCTCTTCAAGGAGTACTGCATATGTGATCTGAGTAGATTTAAAGAGAACAAGGTACTTTTTCTCCACATCTATTCTTCTATATGTTTTTTATCTGAATAATGATGAGAGAATATGTTATCTAGTTAATTGTTTATAGTAGTTAATTCTGACTACTTCAATCGTGAGATTGGTATGCGTTGGCGTACAGAGAGCGAAGTGAAGTCTGGGCGTGGGCAGTTCACCTGCGGCAACAAGCGCTGCACTTGCAACGTGGCACTCAAATCTTGGGAAATGAACTTCGGATACATGGAGAAGAATGTGAAGAAAAACGCTCTCATCAAGCTTCGTGAGCGGTCTAGTTAATGATATACTATAGCTAATTGATATGCAAGATAAGGTAGAGTTCCTATCAGTTCAAATATTTCCCTTTATCCCCAGGATTGTGTGAGCCCTGCTCTCTAATGCTGAACTACTGCAGCAAAAGAAAAGAAGTTATTAGAAAGAAGAAGAAGAAACGTAGCAAAAGTGATAAAATCGAAAGGAAAGGAAAAAGCAAAGAATCTTCACGTAAAAATGTTGTTGAAGAAGAGAATGAGACAGTTGATAAAGGTGGTGGCGAGAAAACCGACGAGGATATTTGGAAAGGTCCTTCTAAAATTCTCGATGAGAAATCCAGAGAAGATGAGTTTGAGGAATATTTGGAAGATTTGTTTCTCTAAGATGGAATTAGAATTAGCACCCTATTTTAATTTGAAGTAAAATTTATATCTTAAATCTTTTTATCCATTTCATCACCTAAATAATTATATAATTCAGTTGCTCGTCTGGAGTCTAGCACGAAAAAAAATCATTTTAACTTAGTACCTACCTACTTTGTATCTTGTAATAAAATTTCGATACCATTCAGTTATTAGGTAGCTAATAATATCTTATATTTATTAGTATACCATTTAGTTTATAACTTAAAGGGGCAGTAAACTTTATAAAAAAAAGGTCATCTTTTCTAATAAAACGATTGCTTAGTAAGAATAAAGCATTCCTGTAGAATTGTAATGTTCAATAAAATCTAATAATGAAAATATATCAATTTATATATAATTAATTTCTTCACAAATTCTAACGGTGATGGCGCCACAATCAATGTCGCCATCTTATAAACAAACAAATTGAGATAAGTTTCTACCTAATACCTAAATTCTAGCTTAAATATAGATGGCTTTATTTTTAAAGTTATGCCTTCTTGTCTTGAATCTTTTAACCATTTTAACGCAAAAATGGTTAATTACTGCATACATAAATTAATATGAAAACAAAAACTATACTCACGTACATACTAATGAGTGGTAATACTTCCGCTAGGTGTCGCTAATTTTATTATATACTTTTTATATTAACATTTTAAAAATAAACGAGCATTCAAATATTACATAATTAAATATTCTGAATAGATTTAAAACAAATTTGGCGATTATTTGATTTTAACTTTACTATCCCTTTAATAATGTTATTAACTTATTAGGCAATCATATCTTATTCTTCGACGAAAGGGATATATTCTGTTTTAAATAATCAATCGGTTTGTACGTTAGTGGTATAGAAATTATATCGCATGATAAAATGTACAACTTTAGCTGAGAGAATGAGAAGAAAGGGCTTCATAGGAGATTTTTAGGGTCTAATTCAGGAGGTTGGTCTGGATTGGAATCAACTGAACGATGTAAGAGTTGGTCATTTAAATAGGTTGTGAGGTGATATGAATTATGACTACGGTTGTGACAATATGCGTTTAAAATCATAGATCTTAAGAATATCATAGACGAAACTAAATGAAATGATATCGAATACTATATAGCGCTGGTGTAGAACGATTAAATAGTATTTAATTCAATCCGTCTTAATATTTTCAGAATCTATGATTTTAAACGCATATTGTCACAACCCTAATTATGACTGTAGAATTTTCACTCAAACAATTTGTGCTGCAATACACAAGTCTAAAGGATGTACGTGACTTTAATTTGAGGTGCGGAAATTGCTTCCCGCACAACAGTTCCACAAGAACCTGCTCTCAGAATCCTATTTTGGGTTTTCTAATAATAGCATATATTCAAACATTTATTCATTATAATAATTACTACAGTAGCTACAACAATATAATTACCAATCAATGACACATAAGCACTAGCTATTTTAAATTAGAAATGCATACTTTATATTAGTTTATCAAAGCTCTACAGAGGCTGAAGTGGGATTATCATTTCTCAATAACTTTAACAATCTTACATTTATTCTTTTGTTTAGGCAAGACATTAGTTTCAGAATATTTGGTTTAAACTGCTCATTAAGCTTTTTCCCTTCTATTTCACTTGAATATGCAAAGATCTATGAAAAGCTTCAATTCTGTAACCTAAAATAAGATATTTTTGGCACTAGGAGTATTTCACAAAAAATTTCCGACACAACTGAATATTAAAACATGATAAAGTCTAATATGTTTGCTCAATAAAAACTTGCTTAGAAAATAATTAATTTTAACCTTAGGCCTATAATTAATTTGCTGAATATCAGCAAATTGTACCTAGATGTATTATCTTTTACCAAAATTCCAAGTTATGACTTAGTAGAAGAATAATATTACACCCCTTTTAGTACAACATGAAAAGCAGTACGTACCTATTTCAATTGGGGAATACTTACAGTCTAATCAGTTAATTTCAACTTGAATGCATAAAAATTATGAGTTGCACTAATAATTGATATCACCTCAGGTTAATTCCTCACAGAAAATACATCAAAAATAGCTATTTTTTGAAAGTTTAAGTACCTAGCTTTTATATTACTAATTGGAAAAGCTATTAAAACTCGTCTTACCATTAAATAACATCAATCTCGTTTAAGAAAAAACCTTATTTTAAAACCTAGAATTAGGTAGAGTCCTAAGTCGACCTTATAAAAAAATTATACTTTTAGTTCTGAACTCATCAATTAAATCAAAATGGCTGTTGTGTTATACGCATCAATTATAAATGAATTTTTTGAAATTCCACAACAATAGTTAGCCTATAGTCTATAATTTATTTTAGCAAATGTAAATACTTTCAGTAAATGCAGTTCTATGTAATTATAACAATTGAATAAATCACTTTTCTATTTAATTGATCTATTCAAAAGTATGAAATTCTCGTTTGATTTACAGTTTGGTTTCTATCAGGAACTTGTACATCATGCTCTATAATGTCATTATAAATATTATAATGCCGTCATTAAATATTAATACAATTTGCGCTTCATTATTATGAATGTGGAATATAAAGATCCTATTGAAATTATCCAACTGAAATACTTTTTGACGTAAAACAAATATTTCAATAATGGAATTAAGAAGGTGATGATTAACCTGCCACCGTAGCTATCCGAGTCAGACAACCCCTCTGTAAACTCCATGTGACGTCTCCAAGGCGTTGCGAGAACATTAACAACGTTGCTGAAAGTCCCAGACATTTTCATTATCTTCACTATCGGCACTGCTATCCATCTATACATTTCAACGGCTTCTGGATGATATGCCTCCATCTTACGTCCAAAATTTGCGTCAGCTATGTAGGCCTCCACAGGCATCAGACCTTGTTCGTAGAGTTCCGTGCATATAACTGTCTGGTGTAACATTCTTTGCAGTCCAAGACCTACCATGGTTGAGCAGGAACCTCCTACAGCGACGGCACAGGCTCCCATGCACACTCCTGGATTAACATTAATAGTGGTGTAGAACAGGAATATGAAGCAGAAAGTGCAACCTGACGTAGATCCTATACATCCGAGCATTTGTGGAACCAAACTCTTGAAGTTTTCCCAGCGTATCTCCGGAGTGTATTCTGATAGAGTGTAAGGACTTACAAATCTTCTCTTGCGCTCTCTGGATAAACCTTTGGTCAGATGCTTGGGATTCAAGCCTTCCAAAGTAAAAGACAGATATTTTGATTGTTCTTCTTTACATAGTAGCTTTTCGCCATAATCATTTTGTACGCAATTATATTTGATATTGTTGCAATTATCAAAAATAGTTATAGGCTGATCTCTGATGTAAGGGATAATTAATAGTTTGTTTTCGTCCGTGTTCCAGGTGACATTGGATTTTCTATTGGAGATGTAATCTATGTATCCAATTGTGAAGAGATTACTGGTACAATTTATTGGGAGTACATATTGCATCGTAGTCGACTCTAAATAGAAATAGGATATGGTTTCCTTTGTAATTTTACTTTTATAACCAATTTTAAAAGAAGATTCAAGGAACCATGTATTGCTTGAAGCATATTGAAATCCTCTAAAGCTATATGGCATTATTATGGCTCTTGCTATGATATGATTAGTTGAATTACGTGAACTATCACTTGCACTGTCCCAAGAATTGATCTCGAACGTGGAAATGATGTTTAGATTTCTTGCGTGCTGATATGCTATTTTGTCCTCATAGAGACTTTCCATATCTTTTCTGTTTGCCATCACCAGCACCATCCTTCCTCTCAGGTACCGATACACTAACTTTTCTCTTAGAACTTGAGACAACAAATCTCCAACGGCTATTATTGCTGGGAATCTTTCATTCGACTTGTCTTTCATTCTCTTTTTGAGTTCAGTCAATATGGAATCTATTGAATCAGATTCAATTTTAGGCTGCAAGATTTTAGTTTTGTTGTAATGGTCTCTCAAGTAAGGTACAGCCCATGCATTATCAGGGCTGACAATAGGTATCAACTCACTGAATTTATAATCTGCAACGAGAGTTTTTAAAAGCTCCTCTTGATTCAACCTACCTGGATTATTTAAATTAACTATCGACATATTGTACTTTTTTGAGGTGTTCACAATTGACTTGATAATATTTGTATCCATTACTGATTCGTGGATGTATAGATCACTAATACCCATCTCGCTAAAATTGTTAAACACATCTGGTTTATGTAATGCCTCAGTCTCAACTATTACTAGTTTAGTGTAGTTATTGCTATGGAGATCATTGTTGTTAGCAATATTTTCATAGGTCAATGTGCCATCACTATGGAAATAAGTTACGTTAGTCAATGGAGGTGTCCTGCTGAATAGATTTTGAAGTGCTCCAGCGTATTCATTGGAGTTGTTTCCTTGATGGTCAATTACCAAAGCCACGGGTTTTTCTTTGTCTGCACCTGAAATATAAATGAATCTTAGCATTGGATGAAAGGATAAATGTGAATTATAAATATCTAAGGAGTAACGTAGCTCTTATTCTAGTGGGTTTCTTCATTAGTTTCAACGAGCTTACCAATCTTAAATTAGATGAAGAAATACTTACATTTAGAATGTAGTTCTATTTCTTGTTGTACAAAAGAAATATAGATGACATATATGATGAAACTAAAACACAGCAAAGTTATTGTCATTGATTTTAGAAATTTCTTCATCACTGTACACTTTCTAGAACTGTTGATTGGAGCACTTTGTTCAAATTTCTTTTCGTTCAGAGTATTTTTTACTTTTCCAAGATAAATTTTCATATCTACCAATTTTAACCAGAGTTTTCATATATTGAAGAAGAATTCACAAAATGCTGCTGATCTTCCTCTTCCTTCTTTTCCACTTGTGATTCATAATTCCATGCTGTGTTACTCAGACATTTTCCCGCGAAAAAGAGTTCCGAAGGTAGACTAATTTTATGAACCTGATGAAAATTTTATAATATGATATTATTTGATATAACGAATTTTTATAATTTATGTTATCTGAAAATAAAATAAATTAGTATTTTTTTAGAACAAAGTTAATCCAATATAATATTTTAAAGGATAGGAAGCACCTAATTGACCATTTCAATAAAAAATCAATATTTTGTTTTTGATTTATTGTTAGAAAATTACAATGAAAAGTTAATAAAAAAGACGAATATTTATCTAATTATTAAAAGGCATCATAGTAGCATATAGAGAACATTAATTCTAACATAGTTAAGATAGTTTGCAGCCTAAATGTAGGAGATTCACCTCTCAAACACTAGTTTTACGCCCCTCTGGAACCAAAGCAAAACAGGTATTTAAAAACTCTCTAATTCTTCACCACACCCAAAGTAATAAACTTTGCCTGTAATGCAGCGACTGAATTCTCTGTAGAAACCTATTTCCCACCAGTTATTCAACTTTCTTCGTATGTATTTGTTTAGATTTTGCTTTCATACCCAGAATGAAATAATTATATAGTGAACAATGAACATACAAGACTAAATTTCCTTGCCCCTGTCATAATTTTCTATTTGGGTTACAGATCAATCTTTCAGCCTGTGTAGAACCATGTGAAAACTATCTTAATTGATAGACTAAGTACCATTATTGGCATTTCTATTTTTTTTATCACCGACAGTCGCTACAAAACTGTTACGCTCTTCTTCTTTTTGTCTCATTTTAACTATTTTGAATACAATTTTCTTATCGTTTATTTAAGAGTGTCTTTTACTCTGTGATTTTAAAGTATTTAAGTTTTTTGAACCCAATTTAATTCTACGAAGCAACTGCATAGGTATAAATCTAGCTATACCTACCTTCTCTCATTTCTAATTAATTACATCCATCATGATTTCTATCCGGATAAAAAGTGGATTGAAATCTCGCTTGCAATTTCATTATTGTGCCGGATTTTATTATCAGTAATTATTAAAAGAGAAGAAATACATTTGGAGTCGTCTTCTGTTTTTGCTCAAGCGCGACAGGTAGCTACCTAGCTATATTGTCATATTTTGTGTTTAGCTGACACTCTTTATTTAGGTTAGTGTTCTAGGTTGCCTTTTTTACTTACCGGCACAGTAGGTCTGTACCTACCAAAAGCATGTTGTTGACCACGCCTTACCGGTTTGGATACGACTAGACCGTTGATAAAATATAGGGTAACCGAACGGTTCCATATATTTTGAAAATAGTGTAAGATACAATTTCGAAAGGACTTAATTACATCTGTTTTCAAGTAATTTTATTGTTTATATCTACAGATTACGGTTCTGCACTATACTATAGTTCACTATTATAGTTTATTTTTTAACTATAGGTAACAATAGATGGCATATTTCACTTATTATTAGAAGAATTACGATCGGATGAATCTTATTGATGTATCTAACATTGGTTAGCAATAATGTCATTGAAAATACCAGTCTTGTTTACATCAGAGGCGTGTGAAACTAGTGAAGTTCTACTAGAACTAATGCTATTAGGATCTGCTGAACTAGTGCTACTAGCCTACTAGAACTATTGCTACTAGGCTCTACTAGAACTAGTGCTAATAGGTTCAAGTAGAATAAAACAGGCTATAGTAGATCTATACCTAGTAGGCTCTATACTAGAACTACTGAACTAGGCTCTACTGAACTAGTGTTACTAGGCTCTGCTGGAACAAAAGAGGCTCTACTAGTAGTTAGAACTAGTGCTAGTAGCCTACTAGGCTCTACTAGCACTACTAAACTGGTTCAACTTTCCCTTATTTAGAGACTCGTCACTAATCAATGTAGGATGTAGAACTAATTTTAACACTCTTTCATTATATTTATATTATATTTATTTATATATTTATACATTTAAACGTATTCATCAAATTTAATTTACATTTCATAAATATCGTTTGATAATCTTCACTAGTTTCTAAAATTGAGGTTACATTTTTTGTCAAATTGTCCTATTTCTTCTTGATATTCATCTCATGCCAATAATATTCATGGAAAAGTATATTTGTTTAAAATAGCGAATGAATTTTCATTTGATAAGAAATTCCAAACAATTGTTATTTTGAATTATTTCAATAAAAAATATAATCTATTTGGTCATTTTTTCTCTAAAATAATAGGCAGGTAAAATTTAACATACGACATTTCTCCTCAAATAACAACTGCGTAAGAATATTATTTTCAATTTACTACCAACATATATATAAGATTTGGTTAGGAAAATATTTTGGTGCTAAGATTTTCCCCAAAATAACCTGCATTGCTGGGCCCTATAACCTTTGGCCAATGCACTTTAGAGTACCTAACTCCTTTAGCTTTCTAAAGATAAGACTACTACCCCTCATCCCCCCCCCCCCCCCCCCCCTCTGTGGTCGAAATATTCGAGTTTGGTGAGATAATAATTAATAGAAAAAGCTTACAGGATGTCTAAATGAATATGGAACTTTTCTAGATCCCTTCATTTTAACCCTTTATCGCCCAACGTCCTCCGGGGAAGACATTACAAAAACATCAAATAATGTCTCTAGTTAGTCCATATAATCATATTCTGGCAATAAGAAGCGGGTAAAAAATGTAGGCTGTGCCACATAATAATTACAGATTTTGAACAATCCAAAGGACATTAGACTTTATATAAAATTAATTGATTTTTAACATGTTCTTTCTTGAAAAAGGTTATCAATTTAATAATGATCTACCAAAAAAAATGTCCACAATATATCTTTGGCGTTAACGAGATAAATCACTTCAAACTATTGATAATTTAGTCAAATTAAAGCATTATAGTGTATATTATTTGCGTGGAGATAGTATTCGTTACACTTCATTTGACTGTAATTGAAATCCTTATAGAAATTTTCATTAACTATATTTATGTTTGAATTAATAGAGTTTAATGATATTATTTTGTGTTAAATGAATCTAATAAATAGGTTTACTTATAGGTATATTTTTAAACATTTAATTTATTTATACACGTCTTTTTTTATTATATCAGCTACCATTGATTAGTTAATATTTTTATTACATTATCAATATATTGCCGCGACATATTGATGTTCTAATATACCTACCAGCAAATATTTCCTGAGGTCATATCACGGAAATATGCGGTAACATATTCTAATAAAGCGCTTTACCGGCCTAACTGTACCAGAAAACTTATATAGCCGTGATAGTCCATATAACGTGTACGTGAAATGTCAAAGATATACATATTACTATTAACATTATTTAATGAGCAATATTATATTCATTTGATCCCTTTCATATGAACTACATATTTTGTTAGGAAATGGTAGGTTAAGTTCCGAGATATCGGACGGTTCCATTCTTTTCGCTCATATATAAAAAAGTATAATAGATGATTATATTAAATTAATAATTATAATCATTTTTTTCTCTTGTTCGAAAAAATGAAACAGTTCGATTACTCGGGACATACTCGAATCATGTTTACTAATTCCAAATCATTATTTTACCTATTGGTCTTATTTCCTCTGGATCAAAGCCACCCACTAGTCTATTCTTTGAAAGCAGCCATTAATATACAGCAACGGACCCTACCTCTTCTATTTTCTGTACTTTTTATTTTTTTCTGAAAGTGACGAGCAGATTAGCGAGACGTAGCGTTTAACCATCCACTGCCGAATGGAGTCATTAGTTGCAATGAATGGTTTTGAAGACACGTGTATTTAAATAAGTGGAAAAGTTTCAAAATATTATACAATAAAAGTCTTGAATAGCAGAGCAAATCGTCGCTAGAAGATGATACAAATAATATTCCACTAGGGATGAACTCTTACGGTGAAGAACATTCATACAATATCTATTTATAGTCAATACAAATAATATTCCACTAGGGATGAACTCTTACGGTGAAGAACATTCATACAATATCTATTTGCAAACAACAGAAGGTATTATGTGTAAATAATACCGAAAATGAGGTGACGAATTCGTCCACCTCGTGTGTCTAGGTTAAGTTGGTTTTCTTGCAAAATGTTAAAGTTCAGAAACAAAGCTGCAAACTCTCACAAAAACAAACTTAGTTCTCTCTACCTAACCAGTTAGAAATTTGATGATGTGGACGGGGTATGCCGGACACAAGGGGTGGGGGTGAACGGAATCAATGCGTGGAATGAGATGAATAAATTATACCTAACATCTTCTATTAATTGTGGTATTCTCCTGAATAGAACACTCAACTGAATGTGAGATTAACTACCAAAAGTAGCTTTACAATGTATTGTAATATAGTATTTTGCATTGTAAAACACTATATTACTTATAGTTCATTCTGAAAATAATTTCAAGCTATATTACTCTCAAGTTTTTTATTCAAATTTATTGGTATTCAATACAGAATCTTGTTGTAGCTCAATAAATTAATATAAATAAATCACCTAGTAATATAAAAGTGTGTACTCTAATATAAACAAATAAAAATACCTATTTTGAATATTTAATTTATTTATAATGATTCAATATCTCATTTGTTATTTTATTATATGTACCTTTATATTTAATACATGTCATTGTTTCTATTATATTCATTTATTTCAAGTTTCATGTACAAATATTCTGAATTGTGTTATGAAGGCGGTTTTGAAATCTTCGTGGGTTGCCTGACTGTTTGTAGAAAATACTGACAAAATTTGATGCAATTTTTCAGGATTGGTCAGAAATTGTTATCAAGTTTTTTGTGAGATTTTTTGACCCACTTGAAAGTGTGTAGATTTTGTTGGTCATTGCTTGGTATGATTTTAGTTTCCAATATAGAGGCTGTTTCATTTCAGTCCCTACAATATTTGATAGCTGGCATAAAAACTCAAAATAAAACCTCTTTCATGAATAAACAAAATGTCCCAAAATTCTTCATTATCGAGATGTAAATGCCTAGAATAAGGGTATCAATGTCTCGATAACGAAGTATCTCTGGACATTTTGGTATTCATGAATTTTTTTTATTTTGGGTATTTATGCCAGTTGTCCAATATTGCAGTGACTGAAAGGAAACTCGTACACTGCCTGTAGAGGAATAGTTTGCTTGGCGGGGCTTTACTTATTTAATTTAACTAATATTATGAATCACTAAAATCAGTATCTTTCATCATTTCTTTAGTAATGTGTAACAGTAACTGAATGTTATTTGCGTTCATAACAAAATGTAACAATACTGAATGAATAAAAATGCATTGAATTATAAAAAAGTCTCCAAAGCACGTCAGTTCAGAGTGACGTCACATCAAGCCTATAAACTTCACTGTAACTCTCTAAAGTGTTACTATATATTTTAATTATAAAGCGACCGCATTTGATTCATACTTTAAATTAGCAGTCAGGGCTTGAATTGCTTTTTATTATGAAATGTCCTTTTCATCCAAAGTTATAACACGCTTTTAAATAAGGTAAATCAAACGGTAAAAATAAGGTAAATCAGGCGGTAAATAAGGTAAATCAGACGGTGAAAATAAGGTAAATCAGGCGGTAAATAAGGTAAATCAGACGGTAAAAATATGGTAAATTAGACGGTAAAAATATTGTAAATCATACGGTAAATAAGGGAAATCAGACGGTAAATAGGTTGAATCAGACGGTAAATAAGGGAAATCAGACGGTAAATAGGTTAAATCAGACGGTAAATAAGGTAGATCAGACGGTAAATAAGGTAGATCAGGCGGTAAATAAGGTATACTGAAGTAAAGGTAAATTGGAACTGATTATTAGTTTCAAAATGAATTATTTTTTTATGAATTCATTTCATTTGTGCTTAGTAGTAAGCCCAGTGTAATTTTACTCTATATTGGTTTTTTTTTCAATTATATTGGGGTGTCGCATATAGTTTTTCATGATAGGTTATACAATAACTGCTTCCATAGTTCAAAAGATAAAGTGCGCATTGTTCCCTGAGGCACACTGTAAGCACTTGAGAGTCACATTGCACTCTATCATGTCTAAGACTGGACTGATCCTATTCTGCGACTACACTGAGCATGATTAGAGCTGGGGAAAAACTACCTAGCCAGTCACAGTCTTGACTAAGTGAGAGAGCAGTCACTGTAGAGTGTAGACAGTCTACTGTTACTGCTCTAACAGACAGTTTACAACTCAACAGTGACTGCTCTATCACAATGTACAGTGACTGCTCTATCAGACAGTTTACAACTCAACAGTGACTGCTCTATCACAATGTACAGTGACTGCTCTATCAGACAGTTTACAACTCAACAGTGACTGCTCTATCACAATGTACAGTGACTGCTCTATCAGACAGTCTACAGTGACAGTTGAGTCTAGAGTCCTAGACTGTCTGATAGAGCAGTCACTGTAGACTGTCTGATAGAGCAGTCTCAGTAGATAGACTGTCTGATAGAGCAGTCACTGTAGACTGTCTTATAGAGCAGTCACTGTAGACTGTCTGATAGAGCAGTCACTGTAGACTGTCTGATAGAGCAGTCTCAGTAGATAGACTGTCTGATAGAGCAGTCACTGTAGACTGTCTTATAGAGCAGTCTCAGTAGATAGACTGTCTGAGAGAGCAGTCACTGTAGACTGTCTGAGAGAGCAGTCACTGTAGACTGTCTGAGAGAGCAGTCACTGTAGACTGTCTTATAGAGCAGTCACTGTAGACTGTCTGAGAGAGCAGTCACTGTAGACTGTCTGAGAGAGCAGTCACTGTAGACTGTCTGAGAGAGCAGTCACTGTAGACTGTCTGAGAGAGCAGTCACTGTAGACTGTCTTATAGAGCAGTCACTGTAGACTGTCTTATAGAGCAGTCACTGTAGACTGTCTGAGAGAGCAGTCACAGTAGACTGTCTGATAGAGCAGTCACTGTAGACTGTCTGAGAGAGCAGTCACTGTAGACTGTCTTATAGAGCAGTCACTGTAGACTGTCTGAGAGAGCAGTCACTGTAGACTGTCTGAGAGAGCAGTCACTGTAGACTGTCTGAGAGAGCAGTCACTGTAGACTGTCTGAGAGAGCAGTCACTGTAGACTGTCTGAGAGAGCAGTCACAGTAGACTGTCTGATAGAGCAGTCACTGTAGACTGTCTGAGAGAGCAGTCACAGTAGACTGTCTGATAGAGCAGTCACTGTAGACTGTCTGAGAGAGCAGTCACTGTAGACTGTCTTATAGAGCAGTCACTGTAGACTGTCTGAGAGAGCAGTCACTGTAGACTGTCTTATAGAGCAGTCACTGTAGACTGTCTTATAGAGCAGTCACTGTAGACTGTCTGAGAGAGCAGTCACTGTAGACTGTCTGAGAGAGCAGTCACTGTAGACTGTCTGAGAGAGCAGTCACAGTAGACTGTCTGATAGAGCAGTCACTGTAGACTGTCTGAGAGAGCAGTCACTGTAGACTGTCTTATAGAGCAGTCACTGTAGACTGTCTGAGAGAGCAGTCACTGTAGACTGTCTGAGAGAGCAGTCACTGTAGACTGTCTGAGAGAGCAGTCACTGTAGACTGTCTGAGAGAGCAGTCACTGTAGACTGTCTGAGAGAGCAGTCACTGTAGACTGTCTTATAGAGCAGTCACTGTAGACTGTCTGAGAGAGCAGTCACAGTAGACTGTCTGATAGAGCAGTCACTGTAGACTGTCTGAGAGAGCAGTCACTTTAGACTGTCTTATAGAGCAGTCACTGTAGACTGTCTGAGAGAGCAGTCACTGTAGACTGTCTTATAGAGCAGTCACTGTAGACTGTCTGATAGAGCAGTCACTGTAGACTGTCTGAGAGAGCAGTCACTGTAGACTGTCTTATAGAGCAGTCACTGTAGACTGTCTGAGAGAGCAGTCACTGTAGACTGTCTGAGAGAGCAGTCACTGTAGACTGTCTGAGAGAGCAGTCACTGTAGACTGTCTGAGAGAGCAGTCACTGTAGACTGTCTGAGAGAGCAGTCACTGTAGACTGTCTTATAGAGCAGTCACTGTAGACTGTCTGAGAGAGCAGTCACAGTAGACTGTCTGATAGAGCAGTCACTGTAGACTGTCTGAGAGAGCAGTCACTTTAGACTGTCTTATAGAGCAGTCACTGTAGACTGTCTGAGAGAGCAGTCACTGTAGACTGTCTGATAGAGCAGTCACTGTAGACTGTCTGAGAGAGCAGTCACTGTAGACTGTCTTATAGAGCAGTCACTGTAGACTGTCTGATAGAGCAGTCACTGTAGACTGTCTGAGAGAGCAGTCACTGCAGACTGTCTTATAGAGCAGTCACTGTAGACTGTCTGAGAGAGCAGTCACTGTAGACTGTCTTATAGAGCAGTCACTGTAGACTGTCTGATAGAGCAGTCACTGTAGACTGTCTGAGAGAGCAGTCACTGTAGACTGTCTGAGAGAGCAGTCACTGTAGACTGTCTTATAGAGCAGTCACTGTAGACTGTCTGATAGAGCAGTCACTGTAGACTGTCTGATAGATCAGTCACTGTAGACTGTCTGATAGAGCAGTCACTGTAGACTGTCTGAGAGAGCAGTCACTTATAAGAAGAAAGCAGAAGATTTTTTTTTGGTAAACTGCATTATTTTGTAGACTCAATCTAATCTACAAGAAATGATTCAAATTTGTCAATCTTTAGGAAGCCTTTTTGGCATCCGTCTTCAGGAGTAAAATTTATTATTATTGCTAGGTTTGGTACATAACTATAGAGTACTTCACCATCAAAATTTATCGGGTATCAATAATAAAAGAAAATAATAAATGTAGAAAAAAATATATGTTAAAAAAATAAAGTAAAAAAATGTATGTAAAATAAATTGTACTAAAAATGTATGTAAGAAAATGTATGTAAACAAATTATGTAAGAAAATGTATGTAAACAATTTAATGTAAAATAATTAATGTTAAAAAAAATATGTAAACAAATATAAGAAATTCTTTAATGTAGCAAAAAAAAATTATGTAATTTTTTTTTAATATATTAAATGTTAAAGCGAGACATTTTTCTTGCTACCAACTAATCAACCAACAGACAAAGACACACTGTGTATTAGTATATTGGGTGATTCTTCTAATTGGTAAAATTGTTAAAATTAATAGATATATATTTTAAAAAGCAGGAGGATTCAATTTTATTAATATAATTTATAAGGTAATATGTAAATTACGAGTTATCGAATGGTTCCACATTTCGATCTTATTCATAAAAGTGAAACCATTCGATAGCTTGGAACATACCCAATATGTAAAATAAATAAATAACCATATATATATTTGATTTATATTTTTATTCACAATTTTATCAAATCGTTTTCTTTCTCGTTTGCGATTGCACCACTGGAAGGTAGGTCTCAGTGAATTTTTCCTGTTTCCTCAATATACGTGTACACATTAATAAAATATTTTAAGGAAATTGTTTATGATGATTTCAGCAACATTTCCCCTTCACCTTTTTACTATATGGAATATGATATTAATATCTAATAATATAGATACAGTGAAATTTTTGTTAAGATCTATGTATCTTATTCGTCTACACTCTACATGCATAATTGAAAATTTGGTGGCCCGAAATTTCGGTCTGGAAAATTTGGTATCGGAATGAATGAAGATTATTTTGAAACTCTTAACATAAATAGCCGCTATGTAGTTTGTTGCAGTACACACTTCATGATTGTTCAATGATCTGTCAGGCTCTCCGATACATAGGTATACCTAACTGATCCTTTTTATTCATACCTCAGACAAAAATTTCCATGACCGAATTTTCAGCTCATATCTCGTGTTATAAATAAAAGTCAAAATTACTCTTGTTACGTTTCATTTTATACCCATTAATGAATGATATTATCCTCTTTTAATAAATACACTAGGTACACATTTTTATTAGTATTCATAATTTCCACTTTTTCTATTATTGTTCTTTACTAAAATAGTTATAAAAAACGAGACCGAATTTTTCTAGAACAGAAAATTTATATCACATTTGAGGTTGATAAATCAATAATTTATTTAAATTATGAATGAATGAACAACAGATCAGCAGCAAGGTTTCAGTTAAACACCCTCGACCGATTAATAAGAAAATATTTCTATTTAAAAGTTAAAACTAAATATTGTTATCTACATAAACTAATTTCTTCAAAACAAAATTAAACAAATGAATAGGTAGGGAATGTTTCGAAATGTTATAACTGTGTAAAACTTAGTTACCATTGATATTATTCGATCACCTAGAAAGAATGCGTAAAAGATAATTATCTGTCATTATCTATGAGAACTATTTGACAGATTTTTTTTATAAGATAGCGGTATTCAAAGCGGTGGTCTTTTAAATGAATATTCACCTTCCTATTTTAAACCCTCTAAACTTATAAAGTTCGTTAATATTCATGTTAAAATTGTCATAGATATCTTTTTAACATTTTGCTATAAAGTAATCATGTAATATTCTTTGTAATGTTCTTTTGTTATATTGGTTATTGACAGTGTGTACATTATTGGAACACAAGGTGGTGCTTTGTAAACACTGAAGTGAAATGTGATGAGAATTCCGCTAATATCCTATCGCAATTATTGTAATTATTAGATATTATTGCTGTAAAATGTGGTAGGGGGGCTAAATTATTGCATCAAAACAATTATTCAATATGGGCAATTGCTTCAGTAGCAGTAAAAGCAGCAAAAATGATATAAGTTTAGCCGAAAGAAATCTTGGATCAAGAGTGCCGTATAAGCCTGATTCGGTGAGTAATGGGCCATACCAATCAAATTACAAAATTAGGATGTTATTAAGATTGCTATGGTTACGTTTACTACTTTGACAAGTACAAGGTGCTGAACTTAATTTTTAAAATTATATTGATATGTTACATATCAAAAGAGCTCAATATATCTATATGTTTTGATTTATTTTTATTAGTATTAGAGTTTTCAATTATTTTGAAGCTATGATATCCTATTTTATTTTATCTAGCCTGCTAAATCTGGTAAAGTGTTTGTAAATTGTAGAGTTCTTTTTTTATTTTCACTGTAAATTGCCAGTCTGCAGAATGTGTCTCTTCTCCCGCAGAGTCTAGAGACTTTAATTTGAGAGAGAGCTACTCTCTGACTCTCAGCAGCAGATTCAGAATCTCCCGCAGCTAAATTAATGGTAACATAGGAATTAATTCAAAATCTCCCGTAGAGATCTCCAATTTCTAAAATTTCATTCAATAACTCCCGCAGAGAGTCTTGGAAAAATGTTCCATATTCTGCAGACTGGGACTAAATTGTAGAGATCTCCTTTTCTGTTCACTGTAATATTAATGCAAATATTAAAATATAGAATAGATGGGCCATCTGACCTTCTAGGTGATCCCACGGCACAGAGTGGAAGACTCGAATTCTAACAGAGTTTAACTTATAGTTATATGCATGTTTTTCAAATTATTTCACCTCCCAAAAGTCGCCAATATACTGGCGACTTTGTCCATACTTTGAAACATGGTTACTAGTGTTTACACTGTTTAGTATTAGTAAAGCATGTATTAATTTATGATGTATAGCATAAAGAGTTCAATTTTTTCAAATATTATGAAATATATAGGACTAATTTTTAGTTTTTTACATAGTTAAAAGAAATAATGTGTAGTTTCTGCTGAGTTGTCTTTAGCATGAATCTCTAACAGAGTTACTAGTCAATCAGAAGAGTTATTTTTCCATCCTGGCCCACGGCCCCCCAACAATGTTATTACAATATTAGAAATAAAACCATTTAACACTTTCCCTGCATAGCACAAGTATGATGTCATTACGGATTCATTTTCTGGTTTATTAAAACAATGCTGTGTGATAGGTACATCGCATAGAAGCTCTAGGGTGTTTCCTTTATTAATATATGGTTCTAGACTCATAATGCATTAAAAATACTGATCCACTGCCACTCTGGAAAAAGCAGTCTCTTCTGATGGATTAATTACTCTGTTGGAGTTTAGCAAACCTTGAAATACAATAATAAATTAATGGGAACTGTATAATCTGCAGCATTTAGCCAATCAAATTCATCTGTTAGCCTAAGGTATTTTCCAGAGTGGATCCACTGGTGAATCATTACGCAATCATTTAATATTTGCATGTTCAAAATACGTATTGACCCACCGGTGGGTCAATACGTTGGGAACGTGTTAAGAAACAAGTTTTTGTGATCTAAGTCCAGGTCTGAGAACCTGCATAAAAATTTATGTTGCAAAGGGTTTAAACACCCTTCATTTAAAATCTTGAACAATGTATCTTATTGATAGGTATTGTTTTTAAATTTTACATTGTATTATTCATTTCCATATGGCTGGTTTCACTTTACAATCTCATGCTTAATTGGTTTTAATTCAATCATTTAATAGCTAATTTTCTACTTTTCCAGGTTACAATTCCCACTCAGTCAAACCCTTCTTTGAATGAGCCCTCATCAGTGATTGGTAGGTCTGGTCAAGGAGTGGGGCAAGTACCAGTCTCAGGCATCCTTGGGGATGGCAGTCTGGGAGTGGCAGGCAGTGGAGTAGGTTCCTCAGGCCCAGGAGGCATTGTCAGACTCAACGGGGGAGGCATGGGGGTTCAACAGTCTTCTCTCCCTGAACCAGATAATAATGCTCTTGCTGCTGGCAAGGTGAGATGCTCTACTTATGATTATTAGCTGTAATCCTAGAACATAGTCTTAAAGGTCCCCTCCACTCTAAATTATAATTTCCTAGAAATGCTTTAAATTTCTAGAATGTAAGGTTAGTTATATAACATATCATGGTTACCAGAAAAAAATTGATTCAAGTGTATGCATTGTAATTAATTATATAAGTAATATTTACACTGGACCTTCTCTTTCTGACTTACTAATTAATTAAATAGTAGAAAAGGAAGGATTACTAACTATCTCATTGTTATATATTGAATGGTAGTATGGTACTTTCACGTTTCTTTTTAAAGATCCTAGTATATGTAGCCATTTTTGAAATATCCATCAGCCTTGTTATTGTTTTGAATTAGTCCTATCTAAGTCATCCTTTTTATTTGATTAGAAATATGAAGGGCTTATAATATAATTATAATAATTAAATAAATAGTCAAATTTGAAATTGTTTAATCTAATGAAGGAGAAATAAAAGAATTTAGAGTGGAGGGAACCTTCAAGAAATTTTTGTATTTTATCACAATTTTCCACCTTGTGATTATCCACAATTCACTGTGTATATCTTTTCAAGATAGTAATACGAGACAATGATTTGCACCGGCATTAACCTTTAAAGTGTACCTAAATTTTATTTTTTTGCAGGTTTTCGTTGCTCTCTATGATTATGATGCTCGTACAGATGAAGACCTCAGTTTTAAGAAAGGAGAACACCTAGAAATACTAGATGACACACAGGGAGATTGGTGGTTTGCCAGATCACGCAGCACAAAAAGAGAGGGCTATATTCCATCAAATTATGTTGCTAAGTTGAAGAGCATTGAAGCTGAACCGTAAGATTTTACCTAGCTATATTGCTATTCTAAGTAAATGATAGAAATAAGTGGACTCTTTTTTAAGTGAATGAAAAAAATGAATTATTTTAAATTTTAAATAGACACTCAATAAATTGCACAAAATATCAGTAGTTGCTAGTTGTAAAATTAAATTTTCAGTAATAAAGTTTGACAATTAGCAGTAGGTAGTTGTGTTAGGTTGCTAGCTCTATAATTGTAGATTATTTATCTTGTTCATTAAATTATTATTGTTTGGCTGGTTTGGCTATTCTATTTGTTGAAAACTTGAAATGAAACCCTGATATCAAGCTGTCACCTTATACTATTAGGTTCTATTTATAGCTACTTCTCGTAATAATGTCAGGCTTTATTGGGAACTTGCACATATTTGCTATTGCTGCTATAACTGAATTGTTAATCAAAATTAACAATTCTTTTCAATTTGTTGCTATACTAGTTAAATTTTATGCAACTTTTTAAACTTGCATTAGCTACAGGTAAACTTTTAAAATGATTCCTGTTGTGTCAGTTTTTTATAAATTATAAATGTTTTTACATTGTTTTTGGCCTTCTTCTGCATTTTGAAATTATGCAGACTTGCTCTAAATTATATTTATTATTGTTACCCATTGTTTGACTGTTTTGGCAGATGGTACTTTGGAAAGATAAAGCGTATGGAGGCGGAGAAGAAGTTGCTCCAGGCGGAGAATGAACACGGTGCATTCCTCATCAGAGACTCTGAGAGTAGACGCAATGACTATTCTCTCTCAGGTAATGATAGTCTTTGTTACTTTTGAATGATAATAAATGAATAGCACTAAATGTAAGGCAAGTACCCAATAGGAGTGGTTAATCTTGGTATACACCAGCAGACTTAATTAACTCAAATATCTGTTTGCATACCTACTGACACTGTTTCTATTCCTGATAAACTTAACCATTATCCATGTAAACAAACACCTTTCTAATTGATTTTCCTGAATATTCTTTGATATATTACAAACAGAACTTTTTGATTATTTATGATTCTCTGAAAGTAAGACAAACAGAAAAATTAAAGAGTATTTTGTGAAAATTTCAATAACAAACAAAAAGAACTTCTTGAAAAATGTTTTTTATGTGTTTATTCATGTTTTTTTATTGGTAGTATCTTTTTGAAATTTTTGCGTGTAGTCAAAGACACAGTCTCCAGACCAGCATTTGATGTGATGTAGCTAACTTATTTGACAAATTAAATTTGATATAGCTTTTTATTGCTACTGCCTACCTTCCAATTATTTTACTTTCACCTACTTCTTTCATCCTCTTCTGTTTTCTAATTACTTCTCACAATCTGCTTTCCCTAACTACCCATCCATTAGCTAATTCTCTTCCTTGTTTACAGTGCGAGATGGGGACACGGTAAAACATTACCGCATCAGGCAGCTAGATGAGGGAGGTTTCTTCATTGCACGCCGCACAACTTTCAGAACTCTTCAAGATCTCGTAGACCATTACTCTAAGGACGCTGATGGGTTGTGTGTCAATCTAAGAAAACCATGCATTCAGGTCAGACATGTTGCCTACATGTTCTATCTATTCACAGTTGTCAATAGGACATTTACAATATTAATCGCATTTTGTTTGATGTCCAACATCTTGCGAGAAACCTGTACCATTTGTTACAGGAGGGAGAGCACTTTATCAAAATATATTAAATTTTCTTTTCTTTAAAAATCATTTTTTACAAAATTAATTTGCTATGCTGATTCCATTAAAAGCATATCGTCAAATATTTTATTTTACTCGCATTTACTGCAACACAAAATTACAATTAATTATATCACTGGTTTAAAATATACCTGAACTCTATATCCCCTTTATGTAGTTGCTATTGTCTGGTGCTTCTAATTGATTTCATATATTGGCTATTTATTGTGTCTCCAATTTGGGTATATCATCTATTACATCTAACATGTCTATAATTTGGGTATATCATCTATTACATCTAACATGTCTATAATTTGGGTATATCATCTATTACATCTAACATGTCTATAATTTGGGTATATCATCTATTACATCTAACATGTCTATAATTTGGGTATACCATCTATTACATCTAACATGTCTATAATTTGGGTATACCATCTATTACATCTAACATGTCTATAATTTGGGAATATCATCTATTACATCTAACATGTCTATAATTTGGGTATATCATCTATTACATCTAACATGTCTATAATTTGGGAATATCATCTATTACATCTAACATGTCTATAATTTGGGTATACCATCTATTACATCTAACATGTCTATAATTTGGGTATACCATCTATTACATCTAACATGTCTATAATTTGGGTATATCATCTATTACATCTAACATGTCTATAATTTGGGTATATCATCTATTACATCTAACATGTCTATAATTTGGGTATACCATCTATTACATCTAACATGTCTATAATTTGGGTATATCATCTATTACATCTAACATGTCTAT
>CANNZV010003678.1:22342-79084 GCA_947561585.1 Caprella mutica
ATGTCTATAATTTGGGTATACCATCTATTACATCTAACATGTCTATAATTTGGGTATACCATCTATTACATCTAACATGTCTATAATTTGGGTATACCATCTATTACATCTAACATGTCTATAATTTGGGTATATCATCTAACATGTCTTCAATTTGGGTATATTTATCTAACTTGTATCATTTCTTGGGTAACTCTTACCCAGCATTTCTCATTGTTTGTTCACCATTTCATTATTGTGGTTCACTCACTGGTGTATCACCCCAAGTGTTTTCTGGGTGCATTTGCTAACGTGTCTCTATTTTCTCTCCTGCTGATGGCTCCTTCCTGGGATCACCTTACACTATTCAGGCTGTGAGTCTCATTCTATACAGTGTTCAGCAATTAATAACCTCTTTGAATATGGTTGCAGTAGTCTATCTCTAGCTTATTAACTTATCATATTTAACTGCTCTTCAATCTTGCTTTTTTCTTAAACATATAATACCGATAATTTTATTCTGATATCTAGCTATTTCCTTTACTAACATCCAATATTTGCAACTTATATATTATATATTTAATTTTTGATGAATTTTAGAATTTAATATCTAATCAATGAATTAATTCCTTAAAGCTACATACTATTGTACTATTTTGGCATTGTCCTGTTACAACTAATTCTTTAATTTGACAGATTGGCATCAGTTTTATTTTATCATTACATTATCTTTGCATGGACTAACGTGATACAGTGTGTGGTATATCAGTATCTAATGCTATGATAGCTAATTAAATAGCTAATGCTATATACAATTATAATATACTTATTTGCTATATCAATGCAGAAGAAAACTTCTTTCTCTCTATGATATTCTTTGAATTCTTTTCATTAATTTGCTCTACAACTTTAAACTATAGAAATTTTATGGGAGAAAATATCCCAGAAACTGAAAAAAGGATATGCATTGAATAGAGAACCTACTTAATTCTGTTACAAACTGAGTTAGAATTAATCATAGTTATTTTCTGTCTGAATTAATCATAAGTAATTTTATCAATCCACTGAAGAGCTCCATGTTGCTAACAAATTATTTGTTCCTTAGATTGAGAAGCCTGTGACAGCAGGTCTGTCGCACTCTACCAGAGATCAGTGGGAGATAGAGCGCACCTCCCTCAAGTTTGTACGCAAACTAGGACATGGTCAGTTTGGGGAGGTGTGGGAGGGGCTCTGGAACAACACTACGCCTGTTGCTATCAAAACTCTCAAACCAGGTAAGAGTGCTAATATGAAATTAAGACTTGAGAATACGTTTATTTTTTAATTGATTCACTTTAATTAATGTAGCTGTTGTTTTCTTCATTTTTATTATGTGTTGTTATCTGATTGGTAGGTATTAACTTATTTGTTTTTCTTTTTTCTCCTTTAAGGCACAATGGACCCAAAGGATTTCCTGACAGAGGCTCAGATTATGAAGAAGTTGCGTCACAGCAAACTTATCCAACTGTACGCCGTGTGTACGGCTGAAGAGCCTATTTACATTATCACTGAGCTCATGAAACATGGGTCGTTGTTAGAGTACTTACAAGGTATTCAAGGTATTGATAGTAGATTGAGACTAACCTTAACTAAATCGTAAGTAGTATTAAGAAAATCCTTAATTTGACACTCTTTCATTGCACCATTCTCAAACTAGCACTTTGATAAATACTAGTCACAAATGTGTGTCACTGTCATAGTCTCTGGTGAAACTTCAGGTTCATTTACAGAAGGAATTACTTCTAAATTATTCTATTGGAAGAAAGATGTATAATTATACCTAATCTATTCTATATATTTAACAAATAAGTAATTAAATGCGAATAAGTTAGAGTGAACAGTGTGCACATTTATAGCTTGTAATAATGGTCAACATGTGGAGTAGCTACAGAGAGTTTAACAATCTGTTTGGTAGCTACTTTACCCTATTTATCTCTTGATATTCTTTGTTATAACTTCTGGTTTATGGTTACTAAATCTGATGGGATAATGAAGGAGTATATTTTCCGGTAAATATCGTGTATATCAATGCTATAATGGAGTTTCTAGACTTTAAGTAGGGTATTTTACGAATTATTGGTCAGTTTCACATCTTGGGTCATAGCTATAAGAAAACCTCCAGGTATCATGGATACCAATTGAAATATAAAGATAAATAACATTTTTATATTGTTTTTTCTTTGTTATATGACCGAAGATGTGAAACTGACCGATAATTCGTAACATAGCCTAGTAAAAGAATGCTACGGTAATAGACAGCGCTCTCTCATTGTTCGCTATGCTCCTTAACAGGCAAGGGCCGCAGTCTCAAGCTTCCCATCCTCATAGACATGTCTGCTCAGATTGCAGCTGGAATGGCCTACCTAGAGTCGGAGAACTACATTCACAGGTGAGATATAGTCTCTGTACGGGAACAATTACCATTTAGCTCATTAACTTTCATTTACTGTTGAAGAGACTTGCTATTATTTCATGTTTAATTTTCTTTGTGCAGAGATCTTGCAGCGCGAAATGTTTTGGTTGGAGACAGCAACGTGGTGAAGATTGCAGACTTTGGATTGGCTAGACTTATCAAGGTAATATTTCAAAGATTCAAATCAACTCATCTAGGTAATATCAACTCATCAAGGTTATTTTATCAACTCTTCTAGGTAATTTTATCAACTCATCTAGGTAATTTTATCAACTCATATAGGTAATTTTATCAACTCATCTAGGTAATTTTATCAACTCATCTAGGTAATTTTATCAACTCATCTAGGTAATTTTATCAACTCATCAAAGTAATTTTATCAACTCATCAAAGTAATTTTATCAACTCATCAAAGTAATTTTATCAACTCATCTAGGTTCACTGCTACTATTTCACCTCCCATTCGTGATATACCCTAGTTTTAATTAAATAATAATATTTCCTTCTCTCGAGGTACATTTTAGATTATCTTACCACCTAGTTAGTAAATCAACCTCACGACCTTTATCACATGAATTTAACCGACTAAATAAAAGATAAATTCATCTTAAGATGATAACACAGTTTCAAGTTCTGAATAGTAACATCAGCAGCACACACTCATATCAACCACATTCATTTGACATGATTACCTCTTTCACTTCTGGCACTTCATTTTCGTTCATTTCATCCTTCATATTCATTTTGTATTCAATTTTCACCTCTCATTTCGAAAATGATTTAGTTCTATTCCTTGTAGCTAAATGATATTTCTCAACAAAAGTTTAGAAAAAATTTGAAGACTAGCTATATTATTTTCATACCAGTTCACAAAATATAGTAAGAACATGTTATAGGACTGCACTAAAGTGTGGTCAGAAGTCAACGGCTCCTAATTGACATTACCATCATTTCAAAATGAAATTTCTTTTTTGTTAGTTCAACATTGGTATGCTGTTGATTCTCTTTCTGTGACACAGCTCTACTATATCAGTTAAATGAAAGAAATCTGTATTACGAAGTTCTGTTATTCAGTGACAATAATTTTCACTATATTTTGTTGTATAATTTGCACACTCACGAGATCACTTGGATCTAATGCGTTATTTTTGTTGTCACATGACCACTTCACCTTTTGACCGATTGCTCCACCCTTTGACTTACTTCTTCCAATAGAGTCAGGTAAGACCATCCTGACGCACTTACTCTAATGATCTCAATGTTAGCTACTCACACTCAGTGATTTCCTTGTGTGTCAACTGCCACTGCCTGCATGGTGTGGAGTTATACCTCTAACTAAAACAAACGGTAAGGGTAAAGACTGAGTCATTGAACATCTTCGATCATATGAGAAAAAAACTTCCTTTTAATTGGTATCCATGATACGTGTTATATTTTTGTTACATGATCGAAAGTGTGGAACCTTTCGGTGGCTCAGTCTTTACCCCATAGCTAAAATCTGTATTAATTTTTTAGTTGTCACATTAATATGTTTGTCGTCTCCAATTCGAATCGAAGTATATATTCTGAAAGTAATTTCCTAGTGCTTTATTTATCTTTCAATCTCGTATAACTTTTCTTAATCTATTTATTTCAAAATATTCACATGCTTGTTACTATTTGTCACAGTCTTTAAAGATAGTAACTACATACCTGGTGTAAGCCAAACATTTAAATAGTTATCAGCTACTATTACTAATTAATTATTATCAAAATTAATCTGTATCTCGTAATACGGCTACGTAGTTTGACTAGTCGATTTAGGTACTTTTTTAAACTCTCTTATTCTCATAAAGTGGCCAAATGTTCCTTTTCACTCGTGTTAACTTTGGTGTTCTGGTTTCTTTTATCTCTAATTTCTCTTCGATGTCTAGTATATTTTTAACATCTTTACAGTGTGAACACATTGAATTTATTTTAGATATTTTGCTGTCTCCTCCTCTATGTTCATCAATTGTCATTACTTTTTCTGGAACCTAATCTTCTTATCCGTTTATAACTTGAAGAGGCACAACACAGCTTAATCTCTATGCAATATAGCTTCTAAAATGTTCATTATGAATTATGAATTTAGTCTTAACTACAATATGTAGTATTCAATTAGTAGCTAACTTACTGAAATTGAATACTCGAGATATAGCTAATAGATATCAAGTACCTACTTTTCTAAGCACAATGAATAAATGAGCTAATATCACCTAATTGAATATTCTGAATTGGTTCATGATCAATTTGGTGACAGTTTAATTTTGACTGCACTGCCCCTTTAAGATTATCTTCATCCTTTAACATCTGATCATTCTTATAACGACTGATTGGAGTAAGGTGAACTAACAGTCTTAATTAATCTGTGATTGATTTTCGTGTTGACAATATCAATGTTGTTTGATTCATTAAAGGGCTTTGGTGTGATTTTGAGCAGCAGCTTCCGGTGTTTAGTGTTTCAATGCTTTTCTTCTGATAAAGACATTATCTCTTTTTCACTCCTTATCTCGAGTCATTTAGTTAAAGGCTTTAGTGTCTATAGTGGTAAGACCTGAACATCAAAAATAACTTAGCTATTGGAGGGGATTTATGTATTGCCTTTTTACCATTTTTATCTTTTTTTTTAACGCTACTTGCAGTTTTAGAGGATAGCGCTAGAGTTAAGCTCTTCAACTACGATGTCTTAGATTTTTGTGCTAGGTAGACTCATAGTCTTCATTTACTATCACCTCTTCATTTTCCTCTTCCATCCGTGAGTGCAGCCACCAGTGATTGTGGAAGTTGTGTCCCTTTTCGTCACATTCCTTAGTAAGTGACTGTACTCACGGAGTAGCTTTTCTGCATTCATGAGCTTTGTCACCGACAGTGGTAAGTGACTTATTCATGGAGTCACTTACCTTTCTGACTGCTTCTTTGAGTCCCTTGTATTTAATTTCATTTTGCCATCATCGATATGGCCTTTGGTTCTGAAGCAGATGTTAAACCCCTACTAAATGTAAATGGCTATTGGTGGGGATCTAGATTTTGTAATTAGTAGTCTGGAGTGCTTTTTACTGGCAGTGTTGAGGCTAGTGAATTAGCTTACTATGTCCAGGTCTCCATCTTTGTAGTAGGTTATTTTTGATGTTCAGGTGTTTCCATTGTCTCTCTGAAGTGTATCTACCTACTCCTCTTGATTCATTAGCAGATGTTGCACTAGGTAGCTAAGGACATTCCACCCTATTTCTTATGCCTCCACCCCCCATTCAGGAGGATGAATACGAGGCTCGTGTGGGTGCCAGGTTCCCCATAAAGTGGACTGCTCCCGAGGCAGCCAATTACAGTAAATTCTCCATCAAGAGTGACGTGTGGAGCTTTGGTATTCTGCTCACTGAACTGGTAACCTACGGACGAATACCTTACCCAGGTAAAGGAATACTTAGTAACACTGGAAATACCACACAGTTAATTTGACAGCTTGGTAGTTTCCAAATATTTCTATTTCAGAAATTGTAATTGGTAGATACTTGAATTATTTTTAAGTTTAGGAGTCACACTGTCAGCTTAAATTAAAAATAATATCCTGTTCTTTCCACACACAAAATTGGTGCACAATAATAATCCAACCCTTGTTTTTGAGTTATGAATATTAATTAATGTAGCCTCTGCTACCCTAGACCTCCATATCGTGTATTTCTCATTTCTTAACTTTTTCACCGTCTCACAGGGATGACGAATGCAGAGGTTCTACACCAGGTGGAGCATGGCTACAGAATGCCAGCCCCACCAAACTGCCCACCAGCCTTGCACGAGATAATGATGGAGTGTTGGTAAGGGAACTAACTTTTTACCATTTAATTTCATTTGTCTTTATTATTCCAAACAGTTAGTCTTAGACAGAGTATGAAAATAGGTTTTCAGAACGGTAACTGTACCGCGTAAATCATTTCTATTCTCCAATCATCACACCTTATTTTGTTGCAGGTACAAAGACCCAGTGAAGAGACCCACCTTTGAGACCCTGCAATGGAAACTGGAAGATTTCTTCACTCTAGATGGCTCAGAGTACAAGGAGGCGAGTGTAGCCTACTGATTGTAAGCCTCCCTCTTCATTTCACACTGTGGCTTATCTCTGCTGATCGGCAATGTCGTGAGAGGCCACTGTCATCAAGTTATTTAACCAGACTAGGGAAGCTCTGAGTTGTCGAACGGTTCCACATCTTAGGTCCTATAAGATAAAAATATATAATTTAACTCTATTTTAATTGGTATTCGTGATACCAATTATAAATTAGTGTAGCTACTTATGCATGTATCATGGATACCGATTGAAATTTAGAAAATTTAGTGAAAGTATATATTGTTTAACTGTTCGATAACTCGGAACTTACCCTACTCAGCAGCAGTGTGAGTTTCGATAAACATCCTTAATTAGATGTCCTAATGTTTACCAGATAGAAGAATACGCTATTGTTGTAACCTCTCGGAACAGTAAACCAGGTAGCTATTCCTATGGACTGTGAAAACTGCTGCTAACTACTGATAGATAATTCAGCAGCACTTTCTGTGTACTGTGAAAACTGCTGCTAACTACTGATATTTCAGTGGCTTCCGTCAATACACCAAGCTTTCTAATTGCCTTCATACTCACCAGCCCATTAAGTATCGTAGAGTAAAGTGTTAGTGAAGACACTTACCTGTAAGTGTTAAGTGTTAGTTTAAGACTTAGTGACGTCATTGCTATTAAATGAAGAAAAACTTGTGAAACTGACGTACTTTTAGAGCTCTGTGATCATTGCTAGACAGTGTTCCAGTTGCGAATATAATATGTGCAATTCGTGAGATTGAGCTGTCTTCGCTGATACCATTTCAGCCCCTCTGTATAATTAGCTATGTAACATTTAGGTGGTTTGGAATAGCTTTATATGTAGGACTGGCAAGTCCCATTCCATGCTCCATAAGGTTGTTCCTCAATATACCCTCTCAAATGAACCTCATAATCGTGTTCATTTTTCTAACTCCAAGTGGCATTTTAGACTAAATCCCCTCGTTAGTCCTCATATTACGCTGCTATCAGACATAAGTTGGTGTTAGGAAATTTATCTTCTGACTGCTTCTTCCAGTCCCTTGTATTTAATTTCTTTTTGACGTCAGCGATATGGCCATTGGTTCCGTAGCAGACGTTAAACACCTACTAAATTATTTAATCCTGAAATTGATGGATCAATGTTCGCAATACTATCGCCATATCATTATTTGAGAGACTCTGTGTAAATTTGAAGCTCAATATATTGGTAGCTGCTAACCGTGCGCAATGTAGTCAAAATATATAAATTGGAAAATAACTTTCTCCCTGTACTGAACTGTCCACTCCTTTTGATTCATCTTTTTAGCGCACACTCTGTAAATAACTTAATGTAAATAGATTTTATACTTCTTGTGACTTATTTACAAATTAGAGATTCTCTTTTTTATTTGGGTCATTTTTAATGTTATTATTGTGTTACTCACTGGATGACTAATTTTCAGCTGGTAAATGCAATCTCTTATTGAAAGTATTAGTCTTACTCAGCTGACAAATTCATTGTCATTTTACTGAAAATATTAGTTTTTGGGAGGGGAACTCTACTAGATTGTATTTAAAGAAGAATCTTCCTTCTAGATTAATTTTATGTTCAGTTCTGACTTTTCTGACGGTTCCACATTTTCGATCATCAAAAGAAAAGAGTTTTAGAATAATTATTATATAATAGTAATTATTATTATTATATATTTCTTCTATGATCGAAAATGTTGAACCGTTCGATGATTCAGAACTGACCCTAGGCAATTTCTGTGACAAATACAGAGAAGTGTTTTTTCTACTCAAGTTAGCAGATTGTGACACTAATCTGTTACCTACCAACAACTTATATTTTATTTAAATGTTCTATGTCACAATTTACTGGGTAAGTGTATGATAAATATTAATAAGTAAATTTGTTTTTATGTTGAACGTTTAATTTTTAGTTTAATGATTTTCTATATTTATTTATGAACAAATTAATAGTTTTTATATATCACCTTCCCTTCTTCAGCACCATATAGTTATTTTAATTGTTCCTTTATTTATTACCAACTAGCTAATGGCTAGATGTTCATTTTGTAAACTAACCTAAAATTTGAAACTACTAAGTTTCTTTCTTTAAACAATTTTAACCCTTTTTCTACTGTTGCTATTTCCGACCTTTTTTCAAATTGAGAAAGGTTAAAATGACCTTTAAATCCAACGTAGCTAGCTATTCATGTCTCACTTTGATGAATTGAAGTATGGCCTCAAACGTCACATTTGGCTTCATATTTAGTTTTCAAATGACAATTAAATACGGTAGAGAAAGGGTTAAATATTATCACATTAAATATCACAATATTTTATCTCACAGTCAAAGTATGCCTTCATTCAACAGGAAGCTATAGCTATTCTCACCGCAATTATTAGCCCAATGCTTCACTTTTTACAGGCACTGAACTGTTGTAATTTGGATTGTCTTTAGGTAGACTCCATTTACCATCACCTTCACTTCCCTTCAATGCAGTCATATATATTATCTCACTGAATGGTCACTTTCCTGTTAAACTGCTCATTTCTATTCCCTGTAACTCCAGCTCTGTGACCCAAACTGGTTGAGAGACATTTGACCTCTGTGTGAATTTTGTCGAAGTTCCTAATTCATATTTTCATGTGCTTCCTGTTAACAATACGATTTACTCCTCCTGACTAGTTTCCTTTTCTGCCTAACCTCTTGCCTCTACTACAGCAACTGTCTGTAAAATCTATTCCCTGGATCTATCGTCAATTTCAACAAAACTGTAGCTACTATAGTATAACTTTAATTTGGACTCGCTTAGTATTGCAAAAAGAGTACTATTATTAAATCTGTAAATGGTACAATATTATGATTAATTGTTCAGTCTAATCTTTACATTAAAGAATAAATTCTAATGTTTAACATTAGTCATGTTTTGACTACGTGTTGGTATTTTGAAATTGGATATGCAGCTAATAATTGAAATTTTGAAAAAAATGTTAAATGTAACCAACCGTCTGTATCCTTAATAAGTCTTTTGTGGGAGAAAGGATCCCTAGTGTCCGATATGTTTTAATTGTAGGGTATTGCCACTCAATAGCTTTTCTGCAGTCATGAAGAGATTTCTCATGTTCTTCTTGGTCATTTTTTATATCTTCTTACAATAAAAATTTAACTAATGGATTAATTTGTATCTAATTAGTACTGGTGTAACTGACAGATCTTGTATTTAGGTACAATTTACCTGATTTCATGATATTGTGTTTAGTAGTTTGTCTCCAAGGCAGTAGCTTATTGAAAGCCATGTGCTTTTGCAGTGACGTTCACAGGGTGAAAAATCTATTAATATTTCTTGTAATTAAAATCTTTTTCTATCGTCCGAAATAGTGTTCATAAACAGGTTAGAATTCAAACTTTACTATAATCATTAAAAGTTTGTAAGTATTATTTCTTTTGTATTTATAGTACGTAATTAAATCCAATTTGTCAAAGTGGTCTAATTTTCCTTCAAGTAAATATAATTTCTGATCATTTAGATATACGTATAAGATTAAATATTTTTCTTCACAAAGATATTAAAAGTAACTTTTCTATGACTGTTTGGTTCAGTAAAATAAGAACAATAAATCCTTATTAAAGGAATGGGGAGTCTCCTTTACATATGGGATATTCATATATAAACATAAATTAGTTAATGATTTGAAATATTTTGTCCGAAATCGTTTTATTTTCGAAGATAAAGAGTTTTTATCAGTTAACATCAGTTTGATCATTTCTTCAATAGGTGGCGTTGTTCACATTATTTCAGATTGATGATCTTGAATGTTCACAAAGTGTCTGAATATTTTTGTAGATAAACAATAGTTAATTGAATTTGGGATATATCTAGTATCTACACTATACTACTAAATGATTATGAATATAGCATGCAGTTATGCCAATACAACAAGATGGCGGACAATTAGATAGATATTTATAGGTACCTAGATTTTCTTTTCTTTAATAATTATTATTAAGATGAACAGGGTTTAAAATATAACTTAATTGAATATGCTGATTCAATTAAAACGCATTATAGCAATAGTTTAATTTCAGTCAAAGAATCAGTCTGTCCATCAATTAATTAATTTATACCTACTTAGTTCTTATCTAGTCTAGGTATCTCTTGGAATTTTTCTAGGAGTGAGTTATTTTTCTAAACTCCTTCAATAATTTTTAATAACAATAGCTAATTGGAATTTTAGAATCAACATTATTTTTGAACATTGGTAGTTGGTCATGCATAATGCTTTATATCTAGGCATATTTAATTACCTTTTCCGAATAGAATTTTCGTTAACTTATTAAAACAAATATGGAAAATTATTAATTTTAAAAGTCGATCCAGGAACAATGACTTAAAGAATACCTAGGTATTAATTAGCTCTTAAATGCTCCATAAAAAATATAATTATATAATAAAAGTTATAGATATTTTGTCACCGACGGTGGTAGAAAAGATACCTACTATCATTGTTGGTATAATGGTATAGTACCTAACTACTAACTAGGTTAGGTGGCTTTTTTGGTATCACTTTCTTTTCTGACTGCTCCTGCCAGTCCCTTGTACTTAATTTCCTTTTTACGTCATGGATATGGCCTTTCGTTCTGAAGCAGACTTTTAACTACAAAAATAATTAAAGTAATTTGTTTATATGATATAAATATAATGATGGTAGCCTGGTACTTGGTTGGTAGCTTGTTAATAGGTAATTGTCAATTTTTATTTTAAGCTGCCACCTTGTGACCTTGACATACTGCAGGAACTGGTAAAGTGTTCTCTAAGAAATCATTTATTTCGTCTTTTGTTCTCAGTAAAATACATACCTACTATAGGTACCTAGGCTGAATATAGAAATAAATTAAGGATTGTGTTTGCACAGAAACTGTCAAGTTTTCAGGTCAAACGGTTCACCTTTCGGAGAACCACTGATCTTTAGGGGGTAATATCCACCTTTGATGAAAAAAAAAAAAAAGAAACTGTCACCTACCTAACAATAGGTACCTATCCCATATTATGCAGACTGGGCCACTACTGGCACAGTGCACTGTCCCAGTCTGAAGAATGCAGAGCAGAATATAGGATATTATCTATGTCCTATGACTAATTTTGAATCAATTCTATATTTACATTAATTTTGCAATGAACACTTCTGAATTAATCCCTATATTTAAGAAATAGAAGGATTAATAAGAAAATCTCTATGAACACTTTACGAGATCTGCTGACTGGCCAGGGACTGCTGTCACCAGAAAAGAAAGACTCTATTTTATTATTTTATATTCTGAAAGTGATCCCTGCAACATTAATGTAGCAGTCCAGTCTGCAGAATATGGGTCATTTTTAACATTTTCTGTTCAAACAATCCTTAATTTCCTCCTATGTTTACATGTATTTTACTGAGAACAGAAGACAAAATAGAGGATTTCTTGGAGAACAGTTTACCAGTTCCTGCAGTTTGCAATTGTAGCTAACTAGACCTAGTAACGGTGTAACCTAGATTAGGTAAATAATAGGAAGGAAATTAAAGATTATTTGCACAGGCCTTAGATTCAGAATATGTTAATATCCACAGGTTAGGTAGCATGGCTTAAAGATCATGACAAACAGGTTATTTATTAATGTATTGGGCTTAAGGCTATTAATTAAAATGACATTGAATTGAAGAGTCAGATTACAGTCTGGTCATAAAGAGTTAAAGATCTAAATTGACACCGAATGACTGGTAGTCCGATAGATTAGGACATTATGACATCAGGTTATATTTGAAGCTCTGTACTCAGATGATGGCCTGATGCCAGACATTTACAAAAATCTTGCAGTCCATGGTCCAATAGCATAATTATTACTCATACTTGGTATTGGTAATCTCTAATACTTTGTGTCTGAATATCTTTTACTGATGCCTAAAATGGCCGATATATAACGAGGACAGATACTGATAATATCAGTCCAGCCCGACTTTAAATGTTAATTTTGAAATGGAATCATCAAAAATGAAGACTATGACTATGATTCAACAACACAATGAGAGCTATCAAATTGTCCTTTGTTTTATTTAGTAGTAGCTGGTAGATCTAGTCACATGTTAACAGTTAACTGAATAAATTCATTTAAATTAACTGTGTGATTTAACCTGTACAGTGTACACAGTTGTTCAACTTTAACTTCTATCTAGATCTACAGATTGCTGTCCCAAAATAAGGCCACACTCCGTGTACTGGTTGCATGCACTGAACAATTGTCTTTTTTCTCAGAATTAATTAAAATCAATTATTTAATTGATAAATAGTTTAAATACTAATAAAAAATTGATGTCAATATCTTAATCTTTTTTCAGTTCTATTTTTATATTCTTTATAAATAGAATACACTGTAGCTAAACTTAGAACTATGATGATACTGAACACTGTAGTTAAATCACTGCAAAGGTAAGTATCTTATCTGATAAAATGAAATACAATTATTGAAAGAATTACTGCATCACTGTTGTCATATCGTCAAACAACTAGCTACTGGTATAAGGATTGATGGAATGCTTATCTAATGAATTAATTTTTTCACCAGAATACCAACTTATAATGCCAAATCTGCCCTTGCAAAGTTGAGCACTAGACATTTGGCACCTGTGTCAATAGGACACACTCAGTATCATCACAACGCCTCAGTAACATATGACCAGGATTCTTCCTATGGAAACTATCAAAATCATCAGAGTGACTATGCAAAAAATTTCTTGTTAGCAGCAGTGGGTGCTGGACTAGCCACTGGATTGTACTGCTGGAAAAAGGGCTCTTTGAATGGTAAATAATGCCCATTCATTTTGCTGAATGTATTTAAATACTCAATGAATTGTGTTTGATATGTAGCTACTACAGTTCTAGGTATATTCCACCCTGGTAAATTCACTAAGGTATACATTTTGTGGCTATCAAATATTTTAATAGCAAGACCCTGAACCTAACCATAGGAGAATATTGAATAGAGAATTTAGCTAACAGGTGTGGTATTTACCTGGGTTACTTCAACAGGGGTGGTATATACTGGCCCCCACCTAATATGGCCCACTATTAAGTATTAGTCTATTTACACAGTTATCTCTATTACAGCTGCAGTTGCACTAGAAGAGGATATTCTGTCTAAATATGGTGTACGCAAAAGTGAATTGCCTGAATACAGCTTGGATGATGTTGCCCGCCATGCCACAGTGGAAGATAGAGTTTGGGTTTGTTTCAACAATGGAGTTTATGATATTACAGACTTCATTAAAGAGCATCCTGGTGAGTATTTCTTGAAGTATAATTAGTTTACAGGATATTATTGAAAATAATATCAAGTTGCTAACTTGGTTTTAATTTTGCTCAGGTGGTGACAAAATCATGCTTGGAGCAGGTGGTGCAGTAGAGCCTTTTTGGACCCTCTATGCTGTACACAAGCATGCCCACGTTCTCGACATTTTGGAGAAGTATAGGATTGGCAATTTGAGAGAAGATGAAGTGCACTTATCAACTGAAAACATGGATGATCCTTATGCAAAGGAACCTCGAAGACACATTGCTTTAAAACCAGCCTCAAAGACCCCTTTCAATGCTGAACCACCAGAATCCATTCTTGTAGACAACTTGTATACACCCAATGAACTTTTCTACGTCAGAAACCATCTTCCTGTTCCTGAGGTGAAAGTTGAAGAGTATGAACTAGATGTAGAAGGTATTGGTTTCAAGGAGAAGAATCTAAAACTTGAAGATCTAAAGAAGTTCCCTCAAGTCACCATCACTAGTGCTGTTCAGTGTGGTGGCAACAGGAGGTCCGAAATGGTTAAGGTGAGACCTGTCAAAGGTCTCAGTTGGGGTACGGCAGCCATTAGTAATGCAACCTGGACTGGTGTTAGACTTCGTGATGTTTTACTTGCTTGTGGTTTTGACGAGAACAATACTGAAGCAAAGCATGTTCAGTTCGAAGGATTGGATCTTGATCCTACAAGTTCTCCTTATGGAGCTTCCATTCCACTTTGGAAGGCAATGGATCCAAATGGAGATGTTATCCTAGCATATGAGATGAATGGAGAAACCTTGCCAAGAGATCATGGCTTTCCTTTGAGGGTTATTGTACCAGGTGTTGTTGGGGCAAGAAATGTAAAATGGGTAGGAAGGATTATAGTTTCGGCAGAAGAATCAAAGTCGCATTGGCAACAGAATGACTACAAGGGATTTGCTCCAAATGTTGACTGGGACACTGTTGACTTCAAGAAGAGTCCAGCTATTCAGGAGATGCCGGTAGTCTCTGCCATTTGTTCTCCACAACCTGGAGATGTTCTTAAACCTACGGATGGTAAAGTCACAGTGCAGGGTTACGCTTACAGTGGAGGTGGACGCAAGATAGTCAGGGTTGACGTGTCTTCTGATGGTGGAAAGACGTGGCGTGCCTGTGACACCCTCGTTAGTGATGACTCTGAACATCCCAAGGCTTGGGGCTGGACTTTATGGACTGCAGAGATGGAAATTCCCAAAGGAGCTGAGAATGTTGAGTTTGTTGCAAAGGCAATTGATTCGAATTACAACACTCAACCAGAGAAATTTGAAAACATTTGGAACTTGAGAGGTGTTCTGAGTAATGCTTACCACAAAGTCAAAGTGAACATCAAGTGAGTTGGTAGCTGCAGAAGAGTTTTATCTAACCAATTTCTAATAGTTATGATTAAATGTTTGTTGTTAAGTTTGTAAATGATTTAATTATGGAAATGGGAGACTTGTCTGTTTTTTCTGTCACATGTATACTTTATCCATTGGAATTTTAAGTTTTTCGCTCAATTTTATGCTAACAAGTCATTATTTTGGAATATAGCAACTAGAAATAAATTCATCAAAGGAAATTGTGATTCATATTTGAAGCTGTAGCTACTGTAGTAAAGGGTAAAATTAATGAAATTACTAGTGTTACAGTCAACTGAGCGATGATCGCTGCATGTAAAACGTACCTTTATTAAAATCAGCTTTTATTGTTGTGATTTTTACATTAATATAGCGAGTGCTCTATATTGGCTATACTTTGGGAAATGAATTCATTAGAGATTTACTTTTTTAAACTTTGATAATTTTATAATAAGATTTACAATTTAAATTAGATTTAGAGGTGTCTGGTGTACCATTATTATTGTGAGTAACCAACGTTAATGTGGTGAAGTAATTGTCCATTGGCTTATAAACACTAAGTCTGACTAGTTTTATTATTTGTTCCCAAGCTGCTCTGTTGAAATATCTGCAGCAAAGAGAGAATTGCACTAACTAGCTACACTTACTAGCACTAACTAGCTACACTTACTAGCACTAACTAGCTACACTTACTAGACGCCTTTAAGTTTTGTTAATAATTTCCTCACTCTACTCCCTATCATCATTTCATTTAAGTAGGATAATGAAAAGCTCTTCAAATAATAAAGTACATTATTACATACAGGAAAGAGGATGTAAGCCATTATTAAACATGATTATTACTAAGAGGATATTGTGTACAATTAAATGATCTAGCAAAATAAGATAATTAGATTATTTTACTACTTTAACAATTGTTTACGGGGAACTGATTGATGTGCTAACTACTAATGGAACATTACGTGAAATTTTAAACTCATTAGTATGCTATGTACTAGGGTAAGTTACGAATTATCGGTCAGTTCCACATCTTCTGTCATATATAAAAAAAATTATTATATATTTTTTTCTTTATGACCGAAGATGTGAAACTGACCGATAATTAGTGACTCACCCTAACAGATCATTCATCTATTCTTTATTTAATTCAACAAATTTTGATGTACATCTCAATTGCAGATGGCTATTTACAAGATTTCTCTCCGTTTAAAAATAACATATGTAGGCTAGCTAGTTTGTTTGTTATTGGCCAATACACAGCATGGAGACAAATTGCAGGTAGAATATATCTAAATGTTTTGAATTAATATTTACAATCACGTATGGTAATAATATGAACACTATGTTTTTATGTAAATAAGTAGTTATTCTGGTAACTTTTGAAATATGAACGAAAATAGAATTATATATTATTGACATAGTAACACAACCAAATAATAAAATTCTTTGTAATAAATAAAATCACTTAAAACATTCTATATCAATCTACTTGGTACCGTTATGAAAGACAGTCATTGGTTAAGAGTCGAAAATAATTGGCACTTTAATTACCAAAAGGCAAATACTACAAAATGGCAAAGCAATTAAATACAAGCAAATGCCATCAATATAAAATATATCATTGTACAAAGAGTCAGATTGGAAACAGCTATGAAAATAGAAACTAAAAAGAATGTAAAAATATTGGCGTACCAAGTAAAACTTACTTATACTTCAATTCAAATTAAAATGACTGTAATACATTAAACTAATTTTAAGTAATTCTTTTTAGTGAATCAGAAATTTATTCGTAAGGATTTGCACATTTTGCAACTTGGATAGGAATGTAGGTAGAAAATTTAATAGAAAACATTACACGCAGAAACTAAAGATATTATACTACAGTAAGATGCACTACTCTCGGAAATTTTAGTTTCAAAAAGCGCCATCTGAATTTGAAAGCTGGAGCCTGGAACTAACAACAACATTTGGCCACTTTGTTTTGATCGGCACATTAAAGTTAACGTATGGAATTAATTCAATAATCACACCATCCACATATAGCCTTAAAATATAATTATAACTACTGCCTGGTACACTAAATTTTCAATGTTTCGATCAACACCAAATGTTGTTGCTTTAGTTCCCGCTTTCAAATCCAGATGGCGCCACAACGCACTTTTGAATCCCAAATTTCCGAGTGTTGTATCTTACTGTAGTATACTATCTTTGCAGTAACTAAGCTAGCAAGTAGCAATGCCAAGATATGTTTTCATAAGCATGAGGGTACATTAACAAGTTGCTAGTCGCTAGTGAAGAAAGTGATATTTTAAGTGAGTAAGCGTGAGAAGTTGAGAATTCAATAACTACATCTAATTATTAAGAGTAAATTCGACCTGTGAAAGTACTATCATTTATAAAAAATAAAACAGGTCCGTTACCTAAAAAATGACACATTCAGTTATACACGTATACAACAAGATGATCTCATTCGAGACTAACATTTTTAACTGACAGTAAGTAATTTACCACAGTATTACTCTGATGACTATTTAATTAAGTAGTCAATCACTGGTAAAACTTGGAAAAAAGGTCCTAAAGTGACATCAAACATTACAAACTTTCACGAAATTAGGATTCTAAATTATCGGTCAGTTCTGCATTTTTGGACATGAAAAAAAATATATATATACAATAATTATTTAATTTTTATTTCAATTGGTATCCATGATACCTGAACGTTGAGTTAAGTTGTCATGGATACCAATTAAAAAAAATTATTATAATATATTTTTTTCTTACATGTCCGAAAATGTGAAACTGACTGACAATTAAGAACTTACCCTAAGTTAAACAGGTATGTATATTTTAGCCAACACTCTGATTAGGAGAGTACCTGTCACTGTCTTCGGACTCATCGTCCCCTATACTGCCGCTACACTGCTCTCTGGCTGCCCTCAATCGCTCTGATCTCTGCCGTGTGGACTTGGAACGTTGCCGTACAATTTCATTCTCTGGGAAACGAAAAAAATTGAGGTGGTTAATCGAAATACCAAATATGCAACTTTCTTTCTAAGGGCACAAAGCTGTTCTTTATGATAGGATAACCCAAAAATTGATAAGATTTTGTCAATAAATTATTATTCTTGATATCTTTACCAGATTAGATGTTTAGCTATTAGGAAAAACTATTTTTGATCAAGCAAAAGCATTAATAAAATGAATAGCATCAGGTCAGTTTACCATCAAATTGAAACATCCTTATTGAACTAAAAAATATATAGAGCTATAAGGAATACAGGCTCTAACTTTAAGTTCAAGCCTTTATATAAGTAGCTAGCTGTGTAAAAGATACTATTCGGGCAAAATAATTTCTCACCATCAAAGTTCTCATCCATTTGATATGGTACTCTATCATCCTCGAAGTCAAACTCAGGTGTACTCAGTGTGACGCTTTTGCGAGGGGATTGGTCTGGAGTGAGACCTTTGTCAGCGTACCGAGGGTGCTGTCAAAATAGTAACACAAAAAATGAATAAGGTAAATTACCATTTGTTTAGATCTATTGCTTTATTGAACAGGAAGGTACAAATCTAGAGCCACAAAGTTATTATTGAACAATAACTAGGGTAAGTTGACACGTTTTCGGACTCTTAAAAAATATAATAATTATTATAGTCTACAATCTACATGATATATACCTGGAGGTATCATGTAGCTAGTAACTAGTTAAATAATAATTATTATATATTTCTTGTAATTCAAAGATAAGATACTTTAGAAAAAAAGAATTGAACTGAAAAGGTTTTTATTCTATCCCTATAATGTTGGAAAATTACCTTTGCAAATTTCCTTTTTCTGTTCCACTTCTGGAACTCCACACAAACGTAGACACAGATGATCGACCCAGTGAGCATCACCACTAACCACCCTACAATGTTAGTGAATTGGGTCTGAGCGAACAGTTCCCTGCCGAACTTGAAGCAGATGATAGTCTCAACGGACATACACAAACCGTACACCCAGGCCTGCGTACCGACCCTCTTGCAACGGGGATCCGTGACATAGCTGTAGTATTGCCTTGAAACAATATTTAGTCAAATTAATAAACTCTTCCATATATTAGCTACTCGATAGTGAAGTGCATGTTGTAAAATACAAGGCAGAATGAATAAAATAATAATTTCTAAACAATACATTCTAGTGTAATTAGAAAAAATAATAAACAAAGTTAAAAAACTTGTCACCAATTTTGACAGTACTAAATCCTAGGTAGTTACCTCAGACTAGGGGCAGATATTGCTCCTAGAAGGAATATCCTGATGAAGACGATAGGATGGTTGGGAGGCATCTGGAAGATGTGCTTCAGGAAGAAGGTGTTCAGTTCCGATACCTGCCAGAACATGATGAGTTGAGTGACAGCAAGGAAGCGCATGGAGGTGCTGGCAGGGTCCAGCCATCGCATGGTAGTCCAGGACTCTGGTGTGAACTGCATCACAGCCCTCTTCAACTTTCCTGACGTCGTTTGGATGTCTCTGTGAAATAATTAATATAAAGTGTCAGTTCATTGGACCTTCAATATGATTGGAGCAATAATTTCAATTTTCAACATCATACTTCAATTTAGGGTAAGATCTTAATTATCGGTCAGTTCCACATCTTCGGTGGCTATATTTCTTTCTTACTTACTTAACTGAAAATGTGAAACTGACCGATAATTAAGAACTTACCCAAATACTAAATAAATCAGTTCTCACTTGATGCTCTCCCACTTGAAGTACCTCATCTCCATCCAGTTGCAGAACTGCATTCCAAACCAAATTCCAAGTCCGTTGAAAATGGCAACATCGAGAATGAGGGAATCCCACCAACATTCCTTGAAGTTAGGCAGCAGATGGGAGAAGAAAATCTGAAACAAACCAATAAGAAAGACCATCAGAATTAAATAGCTATTATGTGAAATTTAGACTGTGTGTATTTAATGCAGCTAATATTGTAAAAATAGAAGAAAAATATTGAAAGTCAAGAAGTGAACCTGAGTTATAAAGTACAGCTAACTGAAAAATAATCTAATTCTCTATTCATTATTATTGATTCAAGTAATCTTGCTGATATTTTGATATTAGCCTCAGTTTATTATTAGATATTTAAAATGTTATGTCTATAAGTTTGTTAAATATTTCATATTATTTGTAACCAAGAAAATGAGATTCATAAAAATATACGCAATCAACAAAAACTTATTTTTGTAGCAACATGATCTTCTCTCCTGTTTTACCTCCGTCAGTTCCCAGAGCACAGAAATGGTCCAGCAGATTCCATAGTGTCTCACCAGCACAGTCTTCATTGCCCACCCGGCAAAATGAGCAAAACAGAAGAAATCTATGCTCTCCCACAGCCGCCCTGGAGACAAGTCATCACACTTCTCACCCCACTCACCCTGAAAACATTTAAATTGCTTAACATTTCTTCAAAATTTAATTAGCTTTTTAATTCAAAAGTGTGTAGCAACACTTCAAAAAAGAGAAGCTGGTCAATAGTATTAGTTCAAATCCTGATATTTAGGCTTTATTGATTTTTAAATGAATTGCAAGTAATATTTTGAAGCGTGTTAAAAAGTAATCAATATATTTTATTAATGTTTATTTAATTTAAAATGTTATTTGCAGTCTTCAATCAATCAATCAGTTCAAATTTGTACTAATTGCACTAGTTATCAAGTTTAAGTGATCTGGTGATTGAATATTGCACATCAATTTCAATTACTTCTACATGTAATAAATTTATGACCAAAAAAGTTTACCTTATCCATATCAATGGTAAAGTTCTTGAGCTCAGGGAAAAACCATTCACATATTCCTCTAACTGTGTTGTAATCCTGAAAATATTGAATTTAAATGATTAGGTAGGCAGTAGTAATGATAATAGTTTATTGAAGAAGGAAAATAAAAAACATATAAGGTGCACAAAAAAGGCATTTCAACAAGCCTTTTTCTTTTAGGCAGTAGCTTGTAATAAATTGGATAGTTGCCTACCTCTGCCTCACACATCCCTGACAATATTGAATAATTTGAATTTGCAGATATGATTCAAATTAAATTATATTTATTAACTGTAATTTGTGTGGACTAACAACATGTTTATGATACACTTTTAAACTTACCATTACTGTACTTGTATATTTGGTATCTACTATTTTTTAGCTGATAATATTTGTAGCTAATTGGTTTCAACACATTACTATTTACTATCAATATTTTGTATTTTCAGTTCGATGAATAATATTTAAAGACTACCTGCCACACAACCTATAGCTCAACAAAAAATAGAAACAGAATTTATTTATAAAAGCAAAGAAGCAATATCAAAAAATGGAAAATTAATAAAAATGAATCATAATCTCTACTAAAGATCAACATTAATAATCGAATTATGTGGAACTTTATGTGATAATAACTCGTACTGTAATCTAGGAAAGTATGACAAACATGTCATGCACATTTACCTGGAAAAGTATGAATATGAGGAGCAGCATGTAGAGCACGGACAGTCCGAACACGATCCTCCAGACGGCAGGATGGGGTCTAGTGAAAGGACCATTGGGAAAAGCCAGCACTGATATTATCAAGAAGAAGAAGATTGCTGCTTGCATCCCCACTTGAATATTAGACTGCAGACTAGCCGTTTCATCCCTGGGAAAATATCAAATTGTTAGTTGCACAATATCAATAATCAAGTGAATCACTGAATATAAATTTAGTTACTACAGTATGATCCACTATGAATGATACTAAAACAAAATTTCCTTTAAAATATTTTCTCTCTGAATATTGATCAGAGAATCGCATCTATGCTACCCTGATGTTGGGAAATTTGTATAAATATGGACGATTTTCGACATTCATCATTGTATCGCCTCAAATTAGATCTTCGAAAATGGACCTAATACACAGCCCGAGTCACTACTTCAGAATAAATTCTCCCTTTTACTGTCGACAGGCATCATGTATTATCGCTAAGTATATGAAGAGTTCAGGAGCATCAAGAATATAAAAATTGTTCATTTTGAAACAGTCGCCAAACAAGCTGGTACATCGGCACTGGGCACCACTAATCTCCACACTGTAATTGAATGCAAAAAAGCTTATGGTGAAAAAGTGTTTGCTTGGGTGGGGATTGTGGACGGGAAGATCCTCCCTGTTGTATGGTTCAAGAGATCCGTAAATTCAATTTTATACATGTAGAAAGTCCTTAAAAATACTATGTGGAGTTCTGGTTAAGAATTTGACATCAATATTGGTTCCAGCAGAATGTGTCAGCTGCCATGTGACTTGAGTGCCTTGAAATTCTGCATTCAGAATTTGATGAAAGGATAATTTCTCACCGGATGAACCATCATTGGCCCCCTTATTCTCTAGAATTATCGCCTCTTTCCTTTTTTTTCTGGTTGAAAGCTATGGCAGATGTCATCAGATGTAAACCACGCACTCTTACTAAACTATTTTGGAAGACTTTGCTATCAACATGAGCAAGGAAGATATTTGCAAAATGGTGCGTTATACGAATCAACAGAGCTGTGTAGAGATCAACTTCAAGGACATTTGGAACATATGCTGAATAAAACATAAATGTTCAAACATTTGCAAACCATCAAAATTCTTCTTCTATCAATTAATTGCCATTAAATATTTTTAAGGAATTTTTGTTTTAGTATCATTCATTGTGGATCATACTGTAGTAAGTTCTTAATTATCGGTCAGTTCAACATTTTCGAAAACGTAAGAAAAAACAACACAATAATTATTATTTTACTTTTATTAATGTCCATGATACCTGCACATAATAATTAGCAAACTATATATTTCTTTCTTACACGTGTCCAATAAGGAGGAACTGACTGATAATTAAGAACTTACCCTAGATCATAGCGATTCTCAATATTACAAACAATTGTTATTTGTAGGCATTTTATCAGAATAAGTTAATCCTTACCTTGTGAAACAGAAATAAATGAGACCAGTGATTGTCAGAAGAAGAAGGCTGACTGTGTGAGGCCTGTAGAAAAGGTCAATAGAGATGTCGTCCACAGGCCGCTCATTGATGGAGATGAAATGGTCTGATGCCTCAGAACCAGAAGAGTAGGTTCTCCTTCTACCATATCCTTTGAACTGAAACATTTCATGTATTATTTGAATAAATAGACCATATATTTTCAATTTCAACAATACATGGTAACCCATAAATAAGTGTGGGTTACCACAAACATTTTTTGTGGGTCGTTCTATACATTGAATTGTATTGCCAGGAGGTTAGTAGGTAGTTACTTCAAGTTATTTTTACCTATTAAAGCAAATTTACTATTAGCTATTAATTGAGAAGGAATTTCTTCATTTTAATTGTTCACTTACCTCAGGAGATGAATCCATTATTGCTACTTAACTCCGTTGCCCTCAACTCTCAAGATTGAGTCTTGCGACTAATTTCAAAGATTATCGATAAAGATCAAACATCCAAATAATGCAACATGAACCTTATATTCACTCTGTATTCCATGTACAAAAAGATTTCCAAATTAATCTATAAAGTAGAAAAATAAGCCAAAAATTACAATTATGTTAATGTAAACATGTAATATTGTCTTTTTGAAAAAAATAAAATAAAATAAAAAAAATGTAACTACAAACTATTGAATTGGTGATATTATTAAGAAGTTCTAATACATAATCTAATTAATTCATAAATATATATATATATATATATAAAATATTGTTTCTATATTAATCATTATATGCTAATTATTGAAAGAATAGAGCAGATATTAATCATATTATTATTAGTGAATTAGTATTGATTAGGACTGTTAACTACCACATTCATTCAGATTGTCATTGAAGTCAAGTCAAAGATTGAAGGCCCTCTAAAATGAAAATGGCTTCTCTTTAAATGAATCATTATGAATGCATAAAATCATAAAAATGATCATTAATATATCTGTACCTCTTTCCCAGTGATGTAACTTCTTGGTTAGATATGAAATTATACTTTCTTCTTCACGATTTTGGTGGCTTTAAACCAGAGTCTTAAGACCACCTAAAGATGTTAGATAACCAGGATGCCACTCTGGAAAATACCTTAGGCTAACAGATGAATTTTAGAGGCAAAATGCTGCGGATTATACAGTTTCCATTAATTTATTACTGTATTTTATGGTTTGCTAAACTCCAACAGAGTAATTAGTCCATCAGAAAGGAGTCAAAGGACCACTTTTTCCAGAGTGTCCAGAATGGTTATTCCGTTCTGCCTGGAAACTTCTAAGTTTAAAACAATATTAAAAGGTATGCAGAATTCAATCAAAAGTGTCAATCTGAAAAGTACAGCAGGATTTGTGGATTAATCATGTTCCTGCCCACAAGTCCTATTTAGTATTTAATTCCTGGGTTCCCATGTTATTTGCAGCACCCAAATCTCAATTTCTGTAAAAATGATAAAAAATCCTGGGTCTGAGGAGACCTTCTTTTCAGACTGGCAAAAGTGGTAAGATAGATCATAGATTAGATATAGCCATATAGCCAGTCTGTAGAATGTGTCTCTTCTCCTGCAGAGATTTTAATTTGAGAGACAGTTCTCTCTCTGACTCTCAGTAGCAGATTCAGAATCTCCCGCAGCTAAATTAATGGTAACATAGGAATTAATTCAAAATCTCCCGCAGCTAAATTAATGGTAACATAGGAATTAATTCAAGATCTCCCGCAGAGATCTCAAATTTCTAAAAATTCAATCAAAAACTCCCGCAGAGAGTCTTGGAAAAATGTTCCATATTCTGCAGACTGGCCATATAGGAAACAAAAATATAATATAGGAAACAAAAAATATAAGTCTAGTTAAATAAAACAAAACAAGAGATAACATATTTTAACAATATATACAGACACAAGTTACACAACTACCAGCCTACCAGGTTCTCTTCCACATCTTCACCAAAAATTATACTTAATTATTATTAAAAAAATATTTAAGGAGTTTAGAAAAAATACCTCTTACTCCTGGATCTTTCAATATAACTATCTATTTTGTTCACTATATTAAAATTAATTGTGATTAATTATCGAAATCTGTGGTTTCATTATCAAATATATAAACAGTAGTATATACTTAATCAATAACAATTAAACTAAATCATAATTTTCCATTTTTTATCAAATAGTTATATATCTAAAAATACATAAATAATATTATTCATAGCATTAACATGAAACATTACAAATTGTATACTTATACTTAATTTTAACATTTAAATCTTTTAGTTACTTTGTCAAATATATATTTAAAATGTATAAATATTATTATTCTTAACATTAAGTTCAAATTAATAAGCTTCTTTCTCAAATATATAATTAATTAATATATCTGTATAGTATCATTAATATACTTAGTGAAAAACATTGATCTATTATTCTATAATTATTCTTAACAACTATTCTTATAACTATTCTTATATTTATTCTTAATATTAACAATTAAATCAATTAATCACTCTTATCAAATATATATTTAAAATATATAAATTTCATTATACTTAACATTAAAACTAAAATCAGATATCTTCTTTTTCAAATATATATTTAAAATATATAAATAGTATCATTCATACATTTAACAAGAAACATTAATCTATTATAAGTTCTATAATTATTCTTAATATTAAAATCTACTAAATTATTCTATCAAATAGTTACTCACTATGTGCAAATACACAAAGAAACACTCCAAAAATTATACCTTCACAAGTTCACATAAGAATTTGCGTGATTGCTAACGATAACCACTTCTGACTAAAGTACGGAAAAAATTGTTAAGAAGTGAAGGCGTTTTGAATGATTTCAGATTCAGATTAATTTTATTCATGGAATTATAAATTGCTGAACGTAATATAACTCCATATATTAGTCAATCTAATATAATCATTATCTAACATCTCCAGCAAACCAACATAGTGATTGAAATATGAATTTGCAACACGAAACTAACAAGATTACGGGTGAGGGTAATGAAAGGGTAATACATAGTATTCAGTATTCATTTAGCTATATAATTTGCTTCTGTTTTCATTTTAATAACTGACCTTGTTGTAGAATGCTTTAGAATCAAATAATTTTTGCATATTTCAATCAAATATTTTGCTCGTACAGGGCCCCAGCAATTATAATTCATTTGTAGTGTCCCATACTGTACGTAATTGTTTCTCTCTATAATTACTTTCTATGAGTTATTCATTATTATAACTATTCAGTGTTCTTTCTTCGTATTGTCTAACTGTGTTTCTTCATAACTGTGGTTTCAGTTTTTCCACTTGGTACCTAACATTTCAAAATAATACACCAAACAGTTAAACTTGTATTTATTTGAGTTCTAATAGCATTTACTAAAAGCATTTCTTAGGTTCATTTAATCCCCAAATATTCACAACGCATTGTAATGTAATGTGGAGAGGCTACCACACAGTACAGAGAATAGAATATACTATTCTATGTACTGTGGGCTACCATATCCCAGTATTCTTATACGTCTATATTAACAATTGAAATATGTATGACTATGACTATCCATTTTCATTGTGACGTGAACAGTGTTACACAGTACATTGAATTACATTATATACACTGTGAGTGCTATCTCATATTTTGATTTGTTTCTAATCGTCCACGGACAATCCAACCACGAAATGCTCTATTTTGTATTACATTTATAATGTGTATATATTTTATATTATATATTATTTATAAATATTTTGCAATATGAAAGTAGAGTAGAAACACCCTTTGTTAATGACAATTAGAAATTCGTGGTATTTGCCTACATTCTTACTTTAATCTTCTTCTCATGCTCCCGCTGGTCGGCAACAGTATACCTATAATAATAAAACTGAATATTTTTTTAATGGTATGCAGACAGGCCCCGTATTTTTTACACCTTGGTTTATATATCTGTAATAATTGCGAGGCCTGTCTCGAAGTTATTATTTGATATTATTTATTTATTTTTGTGGTGACAAGTTTCATATTTTCACACTCATAATAAAACCATATACGTATAATAATAATTAGGTAATTCCCTATTGTAATTATTTTCTTTCTTTCGAGTCCACACATTAATTCCTGTTAGTATCCGGTTAGTTCAGTTCAATATTTCAGATTTTCATAACTCATTAATTAATGCAATTAGTTATTACCCAATATCATGCATATTTTTATTCTAGGATGATAAAAAAAATGTCGATTCAATTGCAATGGTCCGGTAGATACATTTTTAGTGGAAACACTATATAGGCTAGTGTATATTTACAAGAATATTTCATATTGAATTGATTAATACTTACATAGTAGGCTAGTTGACATTCAAAACCAAAAGACGGTGTACATTCTTTTTCTTCGGATTAAAAATTTAGCAAGTCGGAAGTTAAAAAAATACTTGGAGGGGATCTTTAAGGCACTTTATTAAAACAGTTTAAAAAGGAATACATTTAAATTGGTGGCCGGAATTTTTGGTCCCAGAAATTTCGGTCTCAGAAATGGCCTCTCAACATAAATGGTCGTTATGTAGTTTGTTGTATCCGCTAGTTTGTTGTTCTGCACACGCCAGGATTATTTAATGATCTTGCAGGGCGGTTCGGGGGGCGACACGCCCCGCCATACATCTAAGTTAAGTGTTTATTTTTACCTCAGACCGAAAGTTAAGAGACCAAATTTTTCTAGAATCAATTAAATTATAATAGAAATCTTCATTACACATTATAAACAACACTTGCATTTATATATACATACACAAATTAAAAATACCGTCTCTGCCATGTTATTTATTTATCAAAACTATTAAATTCAAAATTCACTATTTAAAATTAATTTTATTAACAATGGTTAAAATGAGTTGTATGCTAAGTCACCTATTTTAATTCCTATGATTAGTTTAGTAACACACTACACTTTAAAGATACTGCACGTTCGATAGAGGTCAAAAACTTCTAACGAACGTGCTTTATTACTGCAACTGCACTAGTAAAATAAGATTAAAAATGAAGAATGTTAGTTAATTAAGTAGACTAATGTAAGTTAATTTTTTTGAATTCTTACTATTTACATCTATACTAAATTGTTAAACTATTTGGAGAGCTTTGACTTCTCCTCACAGGTTGTTTATTGAAGTATTGCGTTCTATGATGGTGCAATGGTGAGTTCTTCTTCTGTGCTCTATTTTCTTACTATTGTTGTGTCATTGAGGATTTCTTGTGTGGTTGTGTCATTTTCTCTTGTGTTGATGTATTGATCCGTTTTGCGTTGGTTAGGAATTCTATCTATCAGGGGCACTCCTTGTTGCCTATGTAGAAAGTGGTTGGTTGACACGCCTTGCTAGGATATTTATATTCGTAGATTATACTCAATACTTGTTTTTTTTTTTTGATGGAGCGTATGGTTTCTGATTAGCAGGTTTCTGTAGTAGATTTGCAGTCTGATAATTTCACCATGGTTGGTTGGCATTGGGTGGTTGTTGACTATATTATTGAGGTTATTTTCTTCTTGTTTATATTGTGATGAAATCTGATAGAGGTTGATGTGGTTGGCTTTCTCTGCAGTGAAATTAGATTTTGTATAGTGATGAATTTGTTTATTGTTTGCTCTATTAGGGACATCGGAAAATTGTTGTTGGTGAGGATTTGCTAGATGCGCTCTATTTCTTAGTGGAAGATAAACCAATTTTTGCAAATTTTGTATGATCTGTGGATGAATGTATTGACGAGTCTTGTTTTGTATTGTTTCGGGGCAATATTATGGTAATTGATGCACTCGTCTGAGTTGGTTTATTTATTTGAAGACGATTGTTGACAAGGGTTTTAGGTTGTATTTTCTACATTGAGAAATGATACTTTCTTCTTTTAGCTCTATTTCGTAAGGTGAATTTTAGAACCGACAAGTTTTCAAATTTGTTTTTTATTTCCTTTAAGGTTTTAATATTATTGATCACCAGAACATGTCGTGGTGGATTTGACAGGTTTGCTAAAATATTGCTTCCCCTGTGGTGAACCCATAGATACTCCTTCTATAGCAAGCATGTACTCCACTATGTACTCCTTCTATAGCAAGCATGTACTCCACTATGTACTCCTTCTGTAGCAAGCATGTACTCCACTATGTACTTTATATGTACTCCTTCTATAGCAAGCATGTACTCCACTATGTACTCTATATACTCCTTCTATAGCAAGCATGTACTCCACCATGTACTCCTTCTATAGCAAGCATGTACTCCACTATGTACTCTATGTACTCCTTCTATAGCAAGCATGTACTCCACTATGTACTCCTTCTATAGCAAGCATGTGAAGAGATATTCGTGTACCGACAATTTGACCCATGTTAATTGAGCCCCACGACAATTGGACCCAAAGAAAATTGGGCCCAAAAGAAATTGAGGCACATTAAAGAAATGTCACTTTGTTATTACTGTGGCAATTTGTTCTTCAATTAAAAGGTTTCTCCTGATCATTTTTTTTAATCAATGAGGGTAACGTTTCTTATTATTTTTGCTGTAGCAACTATTTAATATTACATATTTTTAAAGTTTTAATAATCAAAACTATACAAAACTCGCTAATTTTCAGTCGAAATATAAAAATTTACACCGTTTGTTTTGTATGTCATCGAGGTAGGTATATGATCAATCCAATAGTAAATATTTGTGTGAAGGTATAAGAAAGACCCGTGAAACATGCATTGTTTGTTTGCAGATTTCAAATTGGAAATCATAGAAGAAAGAGTTTGTAATCTTTTTTCCAGCGTTATATTAATATTTCGTACAATTGTTCCACATTGATGTCCCTTTTCGATACACTCATTGGTAAGTGACTGCATTCACGAACTAGCTTTTCTGCATCCATGAGCAATGTCACTGACTGTTGTTTGGTTATTTCATTCGTGAATCCACTTCCCTTTCTTACAGCTACTCCAGTCACTTGTATTTAATTTCCTTTTGATGTCAGCGATATGGTCTTTGGTTACGAAACAGACGTTACACCCTTTTTTCACATTTTTTAAAATTCTCTTGTGAGTTGCATCCATTTAACCGTACCGTGTTATTGACTTAATTCGTATTTTTATGCTTCAATACTTCCAGTGCACAATAGCTATTATAGCATAGAGGTAGACCATTGCATATATCAGATCCTAGATAAAATACTGTAGAATAATGCAAAGAATGCATGCAACTAATATCAATAGGTACTTGCAATCACTGGGAAACTTGTGGTTGTAGAACCATTAATAAATAGATGGAAAAACCACTAGTTTCTTTGGATGGACGGACACATGAGGAAAGTTTTACTTTAAAACATATGATATTGTTAGTAATACTTTGTGTGCATCATAAATATGCTTGTTCATTCATATATTCCATTCATATATTCACAATATATATATTTTTTTAAGTTAGCGATTTTTTCTGATCATCAGATTTTTTTTGTAATTCCGGATTTTGGTTTTCCCGATTTTCTAGTTTTTCGGTTTGCGGATTTTATTGGTTCCTGATATTCGGTTTTTTGAATTTTCTGTTTTTCCGTTTTTTGGTGTTCCGGATTTCATTTTCGGTTTTTCCGAATTTTCAGATTTTTTTGATATTTTCTGTTTTTAAGATTTTCAGTTTCCATATTTCCGGCGTACCTAATCTTCGTTATTACGGATTTTCGAATTTTCGCTTCCCGGATTATTTTTGTTACTTCTATTTTCGATTTTCTAGATTTTTCATTCTCTGGATTATCGGCTTTCCGAATCTTCATGTTTTCTTTTTTTCGTTTTTCCGGATGTTCAATTTCTTTTTCGAATCCATATTAAAATGAGCAAATTGTTTCCCCATGAATATGTACAATTGTTGTACAATGTAAACTTGTACAGTCTAAAATGTGTATCCGTGAGGTCTTTTGATAGTTTAGTAATTTTACATTTTCAAAAATGTGGTTTACTTATATAATTATAATTGGTCTGGGTACACGATGAAAAATCTAGAAAATTCTAAATTATAGAAAACTGTGATTTGAAAAGTTAACATCATGCGGTTACTCTTTTCTTTGAATATATACAGTATAGACCACAAAAAAGGAATAAATACGTTAGAATAAATAAATATATTTTAATTCCTTTTGATGCATTATATTCAGAAAAATCTCTTTATCACTCTAGCACATGACGTTAAATGGGTAATGTTCTTCTTCTTCTTTTAGCGTTATGATGAAAAATGTAATAAAAAGGTTAGTTGCGTAAACAGTTTTCAACTTTAATAATGATACAAAATTTAAAAACTATTGTTTTTATTTTATAATAACAATGTATGAACAATAAATGATTTATAAATTGTTTAAAAAATGATTTTTCTCATCATCCTCTCGTCGATGTCTGCGCCCGTTTGATTTCCTCTCGGTTATTCTTCTTAAGACTTCAATTTCACATTCTATTCCTCATGTCATCCGAATTTTTAGATGGGTATAAATAGACACTATTCTTGAATCTTACCCGAAACCCCGGAAAGACGAAAATTCGAAAACCGATAATCCTACATAATAACCGAAAAATCTGTAAAGCGAAAAATTCAGAACACCGAAAAAATCCGAAAACTGAAAAACCGAGAAATTCGAAAACCAAGAAATTCGGGATATTTGTTAAATCCGGAAAACCGATAAATTCGGAAAAACGAAAATTTCAGAAGATCTATAAATAGGGAAAACGAAAAATACAGAAAATCAAAAATTACAGAAAAATCTAAATATAACTTATGTAAGTCTGTTCCTGACGATGAATAGATATCTTTCAATTCGAAAGATGGAATCGTCAAAGCACATTTAATGCTCACTTTAAATTATTCTCCTCAAGAAAAAATTCACTCGTTCATCCGCATAATATTAAATGAATAAAAAAATATAATTTGGCAATTTAAAAGAGTGTTCAAATTATTGATATAATTTTGTAGGACAATAGAGAGAATGATATACATTAATATTATTATTATTATATACTAGTTAAGTACCTGTTATTGAATTTAAATTAGGTATAATCGATTGGAAGTGTGTAGTATTGTGGATAAAAATATTCTAATTAAACAAAAAAAAAAAACTCTCAAACGCCAATATACAGGGTGTCCCAGAAAAAAGGAAACCCATTTTCAAATTAGTTTATTTTAGAAAATATTAAAACTATAAGAATTCTGAAAACACTGTTTTATACGTTTACACTTTCTGCATCCCTTGTGAAAAATTAATAATGTTACAACAAAAATTAAAAATGCTCCAGCGAATTTAGCAAAAGGAAAAAAAAAAAGTCCTTGTGCGGGCACGATATATTTCTTAAACATCCGGTAGTATTAAAAATTAAATCCTAAGGTTTATTACAAATAAGAGACAAATTAAAGAGATTTATTAACATTGGAACCGCAATACTTATTTCCAAGGTGTAAGGTTAATTTCCCTCGACATTTCCTCCATTTCTTTCTACACATAATTGCAGCCTTTTTCTCATTCCAGCAAAAACTCTTTTAACTAAATCCGGATTTTCTTTTAGTAAATTAACTTCGTTTACAATTCTCTCTCTCAAATCGTCTGTGTTTTCTGGAGGAGAAAAGTACACTTTGCTCTTGAGGTGTCCCCAAAGGAAAAAATCGCACGGTGTCAAGTCCGGCGATCTGGGCGGCCACTCAATTGGATGGTTCAGTGCAATAATGCGATCGTTGAAATTATCATGTAGCAATTCTTGAACTGCACGACTTCTATGTGCTGGAGCACCATCCTGAATCCACCATAGCCTATTAAATCTGTTTGGGTAAATTTGATGCAGCTCAGGAATTATTCTTTCTGTAATTAGGTTTAAGTATTTATCTCCATTCATATTATTTTCGTAGAAGATAGGGCCCACAAGTCGTCCGTTTCCACACATTCCCATCCATACAGAAACTTTCTCCCTGCACATTGTTACGTCGAAGTTGAAATTTGGAGGATTATTTCTGGATGCATACTGGCGAATGTTATAATTATTGACTCTTCCATTCATATGAAATGCTGCTTCATCACCAATCACGATGTCTTCTACGAAGCGAGCATTTTTTTGTTGAAACCAATTTGAAAAATTTAGGCGGCGAAGTAAATCCGGTTCTAATAGTTCATGCCGTACATGAATCTTGTAAGCATGATACCTTACATCGTTTTTAACAATCCGGTTAAATGTGCTTTTACTGATGTTCAACCCGTTCCTTCTCGTTGATATTTTTGAATTCTCAATTAGCTTTTCACGAACACGATTAATGTTTTCCCTTGTTCGTTCTGTTCTCCTGCAACCCGATCGCTCTCTGTTTAAATTCGAAGTTGTTCCTTCAGTTTTGAACTTTTAACATTTGTCCATATGGTCTTCTTAGTTGGCGAAGCTCTTTCCGGAAAGCGTTGTTCAAAATCTTGTTGAACCAGTTTAAGCTTGTCGCCCACCTGATCGGAAACGACGCATCGGAACGGATACGAAGCATCAGACAAAAATGTAAACCATACATTTGAACGTGCTAACGCCCACCTGCTCGAATCGGAAACGAAACGACGCATCGGATCGGAACGGAAACGACGCGGATATGTTTGAAAGAATATTTTTCTGATAGTTCTGATGCATCCGAGAGATTGCGCATGCGCAGAACTGTATTTGGAGAGGCTGGGATGGAGATGGAAGATTGGAATAGGTGTGAATATCCTACTGCGTGATGAATACGTTGATATTAATACATAATCAATTAGTTTTATTCAATTAACTTTAATGATTATAAATCAGATCACGAAAAGTTATTGAAATAACTAAGAAGAATAACATTTTAATTACATGAATTTTATTTACATGAATATTATTTCCATCAACTTTATTTACATCAAATTTATTTACATCAATTTTATTTACATGAATTTTATTTACATGAATTTTATTTACATGAATTTTATTCACATGAATTTTATTTACATGAATTTCATTTACATAAATTTCATTTACATAAATTTCATTTACATACATTTCATTTACATACATTTCATTTACATACATTTCATTTACATACATTTCATTTACATATATTTCATTTACATGAATTTCATTTACATAAATTTCATTTACATAAATTTCATTTACATAAATTTCATTTACATACATTTCATTTACATACATTTCATTTACATACATTTCATTTACATACATTTCATTTACATACATTTCATTTACATACATTTCATTTACATACATTTCATTTACATACATTTCATTTACATATATTTCATTTACATATATTTCATTTACATATATTTCATTTACATATATTTCATTTACATATATTTCATTTACATACATTTCATTTACATACATTTTATTTACATACATTCTATTTACATACATTTCATTCACATGCATACATTTCATTTACATACATTTCATTTACATACATTTCATTTACATACATTTCATTTACATACATTTTATTTGCATAAATTTTATTTGCATACATTTTGTTTGCATACATTTCATTTGCATATATTTTATTTGCATACATTTTATTTGCATACATTTTATTTACATACATTTCTTTCACATCATACATTTCATTTACATATATTTCATTCACATATATTTCATTCACATATATTTCATTTACATATATTTCATTTACATATATTTCATTTACATACATTTCATTTACATACATTTTATTTACATACATTTTATATACATACATTTCATTTACATGTATACATTTCATTTACATACATTTCATTTACATACATTTCATTTACATACATTTCATTTACATACATTTTATTTGCATACATTTTATTTGCATACATTTCATTTGCATACATTTTATTTGCATACATTTCATTTATATAAATTTTACTTGCATACATTTATTTATACATACTTTTTTATATAAATTTTTTCATATGTTTCTAAGTAATTTTTTTTTATATATATTGTTTTCAACATATATTTTTTGGGGGAAAAAACATTAATTTTAATGGGGAAGTACACTAGTATGATAATAAATTAGAGAGATTCGAACTGAAAATTAAAATCAACACGATGTTACCGAATTTTTTTTATCAAATACCTATCGTATAAAATAGTTGTCATGATCGATAAATTTTAACATTTAATTGTTATATTCTTAGAAGTATTGTGATGTCGGCATCGTTTCTCTTCCGAAGTCATCTGAACTGGTGTGCGTACGAACGTCGTTTCGTGTCCGTTCCGAGGCTTCGTAAGCTTCCGCGTCGTTTCCGATCCGATCAGGTGGGCGACAAGCTTTAAAGCTTCCAGTTCTTAAATAACTTGTCACCACAAAAACTCGTTGTTCTTTTGAGAGTTGCATTTTGGGGTTTTGAAATATGCAATAAAAATTACCGTGTTAAAATTAAAAATTCCTGATTTTATTATAGGTATCCATTGTATCATGAATACAAACTAACAAATTTTGTTTTGTTTGTTGGTATCATCAACGGACCAAAAATGAGGACTTCCTCGCGCAAGCACTTTTTTTTTCCTTCTGCTAAATTCGCTGCAGCATTTTTAATTTTTGTTGTAACATTATTAATTTTTCACAAGGGATGCAGAAAGTGTAAACGTATAAAACAGTGTTTTCAGAATTCTTATAGTTTTAATATTTTCTAAAATAAACTAATTTGAAAATGGGTTTCCTTTTTTCTGGGACACCCTGTATAAATTACATTTTTTAAATAATAATTAGTGTCAATATTATTGTAGCCCGTAGTCATGATACTGCAGCAAATTATTAGTTTTCCTTTTCTATTGCTGTTTTTTTTTTCTGTTATTTACACCAACTTTATGAAGTGCTGTTGATAGAATGACTGTTTAACCCATTTTGTGACACACGGACAGACGGACGGACGGACAGACGGACGCGGCACTTATTATAGTATAGATATGGTGGCCGGTAATGCCATAGAAGATGGAGAGGAGGATTACAGGAAAGTTTTTCGCCCTCAATTCTCGCCGGAAAGTTCACCGCAACTCAATTCCTCGCATATTTGTAAATTTCATTTCAAGTTATGTTTATTGACATTTCTTTTTCATTAAGGGTAATAATAGGTTTGACAACTGGATGCATTTATTATAATGGATAGAAGAATATTCAAATAATTTTTACTTTACGTCTAAAAAAATCCCTATGAGTATCCGAGGCAATAAAATGACTACAAATAGCAAAAATAAATACTAATAGGAATTTTTTAATTAAAATTAAAAACCTAAATTATGTGCAATACCTCGTACATATTCTAGGACATCGAAATTTTAATCGTAGGCCAACACTAGTCTTTGTAAACGAGCAGCTGTTTGAGTTTAGACCTTCCTTCCCATAGTAGGTATCCCACCAGCAACTAATTGTTCAATTTCTATTTCGGTTAATTTTTGCTCTTGCTTGATTTTGTCCAAAAATTTCCATATATTTTGCTGTACCGAAGTCATTTATTCAATAAAATCCCTATGTCACCCTTCGACATTATAGTTGGTTTTTGGTCTGATTTCTTTATAAAAAGAATATATACTTTCTACATTTATGAATAATATTTGGGACAGCTACGATGTCTTCATCTCAGTCATCTGTCTGGTCGTACAAGCCACGCATCTTCGAAATAACCAAAGAATCTTGAGTCTCTGAAAAAAATATATAACACACAATATAACCAAATACCACCACAAAAGAAATTAATGTTGAAACAACAATCTTTACTTAATTTATATTATTTAATATATTCAGTAATGATATATTTTTCAATACCTTCAGTAATAATAGCTATATTGTTTAATATATTCAGTAATAATATATTATTTCATATATTCATTAATAAAATATAATTTCAATTTCATACTTTCAATAGGTAATATTCATTTAATATTCCCAAAAACAACCTGTATCTTTAACGTAAATAATTTCTATTTAGTTTCTTATTATTGTTATAATTTTTCATATCATTGTCACATTTTGTAATAAATTGTTTTTTCGGTGAAATGAGATGCGAGAACTTTCCATGCGGTGAATTGAGTGCGATGAACTTTTCCGGCGGTGAATTGAGGGCGGTGAACTTCCCGCACACCGGAGAGGAGACCCAGTTGCTTGCATATTCCGTGGCCAAATCATGAATCTTTCTTTCTGGGTATGTTTTGTGAAAATTATATTCTAATTTTAAAACACATTAAATAAATAAACAATTCTAATAACCTGACAATTTAAAAGGTGTTGATTGGCTTTTTTCCTTGACGATTCAAGTAATCTCATGTTACCAAGTATACCTATTCTTATATGAGTTGAATAGATGATTTCAATAATTAAATTAGAATGTACGTTTTCTTCAATCCAGAGAACAAGATTATAATGTGTTTCTATTTAGGACACATTGATGGAAAGCTAGTAATTTGTGTCACCATAAACCACAGCAGAGCTATGCCTATAGTCTAGAATAGATATATAGCGCTCTGCAAGTTCAATCGGAGAGTTGTCTCGTTGCTTGGGGGTAGCGGTTGGTGAAGCAGTCTGGTTTGCAGTGGTCACTGTCAGACAGGCACGACCGGTATCAGCTCATAAATAATCAGTAAAGATATATTCCCCTAATTTATAACTTGTTGAATTCTTCTTTACAAATAGAAAAATTGTGTGATGTTCATCTCATTATTAAGATTGAGATGATTGTTGCAAAACTAAGCAACTAGTCACTGATAGTGTGAACGTTTTTTTGTGAAGGAATGTTTACTAAATTTTAAAATTTGGATTTTGCAAAAAAACAGTCTTCATTATCATTGTAATTAATAATCGACAAATGTTTGTTAACTATAGTGACGTAACTTTAATTCTAATTCAATTAAATGAGATTGTTACTCGAGGGTAGCCGGAAATTTCGGACTCAGAATTATACCTAAATGACCTCTCGACATAAATGACCGTTATAAAGTTTGCTGTATCCGCTAGTTTGTTGTACTGCACACTTCATGATTGTTCAATAACCTGGCAGGGGGGTTGGGGGCGGTACGCCTCCCGATACATATAATTCATTAGTTTTATTTATACCTGAGACCGAATATTCCGAAACCGAATTTTCCGCTCGAATCTCATGTTAAATAAATGTCAAAACATCTCAAAATTACTAATGTTACGTATCATTTTACAACGGTTAATAATGTTATCCGCTTTTAATAAATACACTACACATTTTAGTATTCATAATTGTAACTTTTTCTATAATTGTTCTTGAATAACGCCATTGTAAACTGAGACCGAGTTTTCCAAGACCGAATTTTCCGGGACTGATTTTTCCATGACTGAAATTTCCTAGAATATACTCGAGTCATTTACAATTTTATCCCATTCTTGCTAGCATTTAATTTTGCCAAATAGCTTAATTTATTAACATGTGGTTATTCCATTTTAAAGCCTTATGATAAAATCCATATCATATAATTATTATATACATATTAAATTGACCAATTAGTATCCACATGTCGATTACCTCACTTATAACAGGTGTATACCATAAATATAATTTACGGTTCTAGGAAAACTTGGTCTCATTTTATAATGATTTTATTAAAGAATAATAATAGAACAAGTTGAAATTTTGAATACTTAAAAATGTGTAGTGTATTTATTAAAATCGGATAACATCATTAACCGTTGTAAAATGATACGTAACATTAGTTATTTTGACGTGTTTTGACATTTATCTAACATGAGATTTCAGCAGAAAATTCGGTTTCGGAGCTTTCGATCTGAGGTATAAATAAACACTTAAATAAGTTAGAAGAATAGCAGGGCGTACAACAAACCAGCGGATACAACGAACTACGTAACGGCCATTTTTGTTGAGAGGCCATTTATAATTCCGAGACAGAAATTTTCCAGACCGAAATTTCTTGCCATCATAATTTACCACATTCATAGCAACATTTACCATATTTCCATGTAAAACCAAATGTAGTACATATTGTTATCCATTTCCAAATAGTGTACACGGTATACACATGATTTAAATATGTAAGTGTCATGCACGGTATACACATGATTTAAATATGTAAGTGCCATGCACGGTATACACATGATTTAAATATGTAAGTGCCATGCACGGTATACACATGGAAATGTTTGCGGGGTATAGGCAGATAAACTAAGATCAGTGATCTGGATTGATAGCTAAGGTTGTGTTCTTCTCTTTTGTTAATAACAAAATAGTTTTCAAATTGACCTTTGGCATTAGTAACCCGTGCATTAACCATTCACTTACTTTTTCATAAATAAAAATATATATAAGAACAAAGATGGTTAATTTGAAAAACTCCAAGAAAAATCATTCAACTGCGAAGGTAAGGGAATAGAAAAATAAAATTCTGAAATTAAATAGAACGTGTAAAAAAATCGATAACTAAGTTATCAATTTTATTACAGTTGAATAACCGAAAAGGTCGCCAAGCAACTTCTACATCGACCACCACAACGGTTTCAACATTTACAACCACTACTGGTACCACGACAACAGGACCTCCAGTTACTGAAACACCTACTAATACGGTGTACGTTCCAACTACAATAACCACATCAATAACAGCAACAGACACTTCTACCTCTACAATATCTACTGTGACATCAGTAATTACAGTCGTCTCGTCATCCATAGTATCGACAACGTCAAGCATCACAAATTCCGCCCCTTCTTCTATTCAAACCGCAGCCTTGGACACTAACGATGCGTTGATTCTCGGTTTCCTTTTCCTGGCAGTTCTCTTTGGGTCGTTCTTGTTCTTCCCGCTAATCTCCTCAGTACCGGGCCTTGGAAGGAGTTTGGACGGAACTGCAAAGTCGCTAAAGAAAAAGAAGAGGTCTCTCTCTCCTGATGGAATTAGAAACTATTCGTCTTACATTCCGCTGGATTTAGCTCTCGAGTCGAAATTAGAGAGAATATTCAGCAATATTACTAAATAGATTATTTAGAATTCAGGTAGAGAAGTTATTCATTAATATGATAAATATCTGATAATGAATTAAACAAAACATCATTTATTATACTTTGCAGACTTAAGTTCTCCTTTATAAACTATACATAATGGCTTTATATCCATCTTTCCATGGAGACTTTCATTTCTCGACATCAGATTTGAATTATGTTGCCGACACGAAAACACAAACTTACGATGTAATTGAAAAGTTATACAACTACTTCGATTTTGATGATTTCTTCTATCCTGATGTACTGCAGAAACAGAACCTGGTAAGTTATACCATAACTTATCCTCTAATGGAAATATTATGTTCCAACTTGCTACTTTTTTGATTAAAAATTACTCATGAAAACGGAATATTTTTGAAATTTTTGAAAAATCGAAAACTGTTTTAAACCCTAACACAAATGCACCAACCAAGAAGTCTTGTTTTCATCAATTAATTTGATAAATTTCTAATGCAACTTAATATAAATGCTCCTGATATTCCATCAGGTGGTTGGACGTCAATTAGCAAGCACAACCATAATTCTAGTGATAATTACATCGGTTAGCACTGTCTCTGTTGAAGCTACGGTGACATCAACGATCACTACTACTAGTACAGATACTACAGTAAGTTCACCGACCGTTACCGAGACACTGGTACAGAGCCGTACAACCACAACCATCTCTACAACACCAACAGTGACATCTTTAACCACAGTTACCAGTACTAGCACTGTGACGTCCACATCATCCACAACAACCACATCTAACGCGTTAGACTTTTCCTACGTTTTTGTAACGAGTGTCATTGGCATCACTCTTTTCCTTGGAGTTTTCCTTTTGACGCCTATTATTGCATCGTTCAATATTCTACCTCTGTCCGGAATCAACAGGAGAAGAACCAACAGGAGACGAGTTCCAAGAACAGATTTCATTGTTGGTCGTCAGTTACCCGTGTCGAAGGCTTTGGATCGTTTGGAGCAGGTTATTGAATCCTAGTTAGATAGTTAAATCCTAGTTAAATAATTGATTCCCTAGTTAGATGGTTAGAAAGAACCAAGGACTTCAATCTATTGGGAGTCATTTTGCCTAAAAGAGAGAAGGAACTTTCAAACTTCGTCTGAAAGATAATATGACATTCGATGCAGAAAGCTATCATCTATTTTTAATATTGTTCGTTTTAAAAGTTCTTCCCAACCTATCTCCGAAATTGTTTAACTCTATTTCTTCATTTAGTGGAATTTTTTCATAAGATTTTCAGTATAAATACACCTAAATAATTCGTCTTCGTAGTGATTTGGCAAATTATAATTTAGTTTAGACATTATTTATTGAGTACTTTGATTACCTTCTCCTTTGTCTTTTTTATAATGATTTATTGAAATATTAATGGTAAGAAATAAGAATTTTGCATTTCCCTGTTTTAGATGTAAGTTAATTATTTCATTAAAACAATGACGTTTTTTACTTTATAGATGCTTTTGTTGAACATGATACCAGTTTTCGAGTATTTATTTATTTTAATTTTATCATATGATGTTTATTTATTTTATTTTATTTTAATTTAATATTATTTATTTATTTTATATTATTTATTTTATATTGTTCTTTTTTATTTATTTATTTTATATCATTTATTCATTTTTATCATCCTATGAACGTTGATATAATGAATTTATTTAAGATAATATTATACATAAATTTCATATTTGTTTTATTCTGTAATTTAACTTGTTATTTATTTTTTCTAATTTTAGTGAATAAGAACAGTTCTATTTTTTTGTTACATGTCATTTATTCATTTTTTATTTAAATTTAAGAAGTAAATGTGTGAAATTGTGTCTAACATGTACACGAAATTACATTTTTCTAATGTTAATTAAATAGTACAGCATAAAGTTTTTACACAATGTTATTTAAAAGTTTGTTAACTTTTTTTATTCATTCCAGCACCTGCCTGCTTCAAAACTGCCTCTAAACTTAATGAGAAAAATATAAATAACTCCATAATGCCTTTTCCAAATGAAGTTATAGGATTTTTTTCGAGTGTTTAAACAGATAGAAATGTACCTAAATATATAAACTGCATTTAATCTCCAAAATGGCAAGATAATTAAAGATAACAGTTAAATATGTTGTTAGAAATCTTTTTGCATTGTGCTCATTATTTTCCTGTGGGTTAAATAGAATATTTTTGTACCAAATCAATATGTTTATTTATCATGTCATAAACTATTCCAAGCTGCCCTATATTAATTTATATATTCTTTTCATTAAAGATAATTTAATATACAGCTCAAGCCGTATATAATGAAGTAAGTGACTTAGTTGTTATTCATTAATCATTATAAAGGAGTTTTGTAAGATATATCATAAAAGATATAACCTACAGTTGATAGATATTCATTATAAAGGAGTTTTGTAAGATATATCATAAAAGATATAACCTACAGTTGATAGATATTCATTATAAAGGAGTTTTGTAAGATATATCATAAAAGATATAACCTACAGTTGATAGATATTCATTATTTACAATTGTGAAGAAATAACATAAATTAATATTAAATGAAGAAAATACATAATTTTTTTAATAGTATTTACCAGCTATTTTTACCTTTGCAAATTGCAGAAGGTCAATGCTTTGTTTGGCATTTATTTATTTGTAATCTTGCTATTTGCATAACTTAAAAACATTTAATAAAATTGCCTGAAATTTGTTAAGACGATTGGTCATTAGCCAGGAACCATTTGATTAGATTTTGGGAGCGATAGGGTCAAAGGTCAAGGTCATTTGTAACTCAATTAGTATTCACCCAAAATTGCCTCTAAATGGTCGTCATCTTGTTCAGGTTTGTTTTGAACAATTAAGGTGGCATTTGAGTGAAGGAAACATGTACCACTTATTAACTTTTCTTCTAATAAAAGTTCAAAATTCTAAACTGCTACTATTTTCTCACTAAATAGTTACATATCCTCTCAGATTTTTACCTAGCAATTTAAGATAACAATATATATAATAGGAGTGTAAAGATTTTAGGCAAACCCCTTCTCGTCATCTGGTTACAAACAAACAAGCCTCAAAATTTGTGGAAAATCGAAATAGTTCGAGAATGCTATTTCCGATCAAAAGTTAAAGGTATTTCTCTGTTTTTTACAATAAAAATTAGATAATTGCTTGACAAATTATGAAACTCGAATTTCATCTTTAACTAATTATTTAACTAGGTAGGCAAATAGTTATCTTACATTATCTAGTGAAAGAGGTATACAAATTCATTCACTTAGTAGGTATATCAGTTACAAAAAATAGTATTTTTACCTAAAAATTAGGGATCTTTTCTGTTTGCTGGGCGCACAGAAAATAGTCGAAATAAAATAATAGATTTTAATGCTATCATACTTACTGACTTTTAAAATGGATTTATTTAATTAGAAATAATACAGACTTGATATATTAATTAATGTATTTCGATAAGTTTCTGTTTCGTGGGCACATAGGAAAATAAAATAATAATATAAAGATGATAACAATATCTGTTTCTTAGGCGCATTTATAATAACAATATAACTAACGATAATAACAATTTCATTGGATAAATGGACATTGTTAAATCAAATAACTCATTTAGAAAATAAATCAAGGAGAGGTGTTCTCATACAGCAGAGGTCAGTAAAAATCAGAAGTCAGTAATGGTACCAATTTACCAAATTATAATTTATTATTTTATTTCGATTATTGTCCGTGCGCCCAGCAAACAGAAAAGGTCCAAAATTAGTAAGGCAAATAATACCTAACCTCCCAACACCATATCTAATTGTTATTTATAAATTATATAGTCCTTTTTATGGTTAGATGTAAGTGTGTTTCGTAATATGCTCATGTATAATTTAAATATTGTAACATTCGAAAACACCTAATAATTTCTCATTAATTTTTAGAATTGGTTTGAACCAGGCAGCGGTTTGAGTTTAGCTAAGAGTGGAAAAGTGAATGGTTTTATAGGTAAGATATATGATTAATTTCAGGAAATTATCCCACGTATTTTGTCCAACACTTTCCAAAATTTCACAGCATTTGTTATATATTTTCTAAATAAATTCTATGTTTATTTTTAAGTGAACAGTGCCGCGTTACACTTCCCAAATTAATTTAATTATACTTCACTCCTTCTATTGACTGCTTGTACAATAATTATAGCTATTAGCAAAAATATAGTCCATTCTAGAAATTAGAGGACGGACACAATGCAGTCCTGTAGATATTGCAGCTACCTACTTTTAGTAATAACTCGCAGTCACTCACTCAAATAACAACCAATTACTTTGGGACAAACACGTGGGAAAGTTTCTATACAATATATAACAATAATGATACTCTTCTTTTCTTGGAAGGAATTCTTTTGGTGCAACACAAAGAACTCTTTTGTTCATTACTATTTAGGTTGCGTGATATACATAATATGTACTGTATATCGTCTTTATTTAATATGTACCTACTGTATATCATATAACTAAGCTACATGTGACCCGTTTCTTTCTATAATCATTTAAATGCTAACGATAGTGTGCATGATATTTGGTATTTATCTGTTGGTTGCACAAAACTAATCTATACTCGGATAACAGCAATCCGGTAGAATAACAAATATTCGAATTATAGAAAATTCTGATTACAGAAAACCAGATAACATAGAATTCGGATAACAAAAAATAACGAACTCAGGGTAGGGATAGACATATATAATTATTCCTTGTTTTATTCAAATCAGTTACAATGCTGTTTCTGAAGATAACATCAGGAATATGATGGTCATCAGTATCGATGCACTGTTGAAGACGATGTCTTACGTTTTCTGTTGTTCTTCGGCACATCACAATGGGTATTGCAATGATTTTCTCCCGAATCCACATCTTCAATTCTTCTAAATTTGTTGCCGACTTTTGAACTTTTTCTCCTTCATAGGTACACCTCCAGGAAAAAGTCACAAATATTCTGACACTCTTTAGAAAACAGAGGGTGTTTTCTATTTACATATTGCAGAATATTTATAGTATTTATAGATAAAATATATGTTCCGAGCAATTTGCCCCTTTTGCACAATTTCAAGAAGCCGCTGCCCGTTTAATGATCTTTGAAATGTGCGAAATCTCGAGATTTTCTCAGTAGAATGCACTGTTTAAAATTAAAATACAAATTTTGTTCAAGTAACTCACGGTCAATTACCAATATATTCCCCAGTTACTCTCAATTATACCTATCTAAGTAACTCTTCATTTGTTTAACTAGGTAAATAAGGATTGAAAAACAGAGGGGGGGGGGGGGGCTCACGACTGGGACTCGTGACTTAACCCCCTGTGTGGGGGCTGGGGGGTTATGATCTACATCCGCTGGTTCTGCTTCATGCCCTTTACGTGCATTGCAAACTCTCTAGAATCTAGGTTGTCACGCATTTTCAATGAACCTTAAAACGCGCAGCGCATTCTCAGATTGTTGTGCAAATCAGTAAATGACGCAGAATATATACACTCTTTTAAATATAATACAAAATAAGGCATTTCGTGGACGAAATGTCAATGCACGTATTATAATATAGCATAGCGGGGTTTTGATATCTGAATTGAAGAAAATTATAGCTAAAAAAGTTTGAAAAAATATGCTTGAATAAGGACTTTCAAAAGAAGTATTTTTCCAAACATAACCTTTAAAGTACACTTTTAATTTAGGATATCTCAACTCTTCCTCTTTTAAATTAATGCTGTCCGTCTCTCTAAGTAAAATTGTGAAGCTGATATAAATTAAGCGTTGAATTTACACGTAAAAAATATTTGTTCAATATTAAAATCTAGTAATCTATTGGCAGTAGCCATATTTTTAGTAAGAACCAAATTCTTTTAGATCTTTTCACTCTTTTGTACCTACTGTTCTTCGTGTACGTATACCAAATTCCGCACTCTCAAGAAAATGTTAAAGGTCCTCTCCAGGCTCCGGGAAAAAATTGAGTTTATTACATAATATTATAGAACTAATGTCTACGATCATTATTCTGCAAACCGCATACAATTCGGTTCAATATATATTTTATTATTTGTTTTTAAAGTTTTTTAATACTCTGTGAGCAACAATTGAGCGAATCACTAATCTGATGCTCAAGAAGAAGATTGTACACTCTTTGTTTTGATTACAAATTTGAATTTTATAAACAAACCATGCGTTTTAAGCCATTATTTAAATTATTTTAGATATAAATTGTTCCCTAAAGTATATAAACGTTTCTATTATAAGTTCATTCAATTTTATACCTTTACAGGAATATTAAATGGATTTATTAAACCTAATACCTAGTTGACAATCAAAACAAATGGTGTACATTCTTTTTCTTCAGGCTGAAAATTTCTTAAATTAGTAAGTCGGAAGTAAAATAGGTTTTGTAGAGTTTTGATTATAAAAATCTTTAAAAGCATATAAAATTAAAAATACGCTACCAAATTCGATGCGGTTTGCAGCAAAATGATAAGGAGCATTAGCCTCGTTAAATAAAGCAATAAAAATATTTGCTTGGAGGGGACCTTTAAAATAAATATTAATGAAGGAAAATATTGCCGATAAAAACATGACCTTCCGCAATTTTGCGATGGTAATAAATACTAATCAAAACATGACCTTTTGCAATTATGCTAAGGTAGTCTAATTTAGAATTCCGTAACTATTCTTTCATTACCGAATCTTTAAAGAAAAGAAATAAAATTGATTGACCAAAAAATTGGTCAGAAAATTAATACTGTGTAACAGGGCTACGGAACTCATTAGCTAGGGCTTTGCGTCTCCCTTACCAAGGCTTCGCGACCCTTAGGGGGGGGGGGGGGGTGCGACTAACCGGTTAGAACCACTGAGTAACCGTTAACCAGACGGGGAAATTGTACGACAAAGTCGACAATAATCCGTAAATTAGATATTCTTGGAACCTCGTGATTTCCCGTGATTATTAAATTTGTTATTAAATTTGATGGATGAATGTAGACTTGTTATGTTAAATTTGGATGAGGCATGTAGAGGTGAGATTACTAGAGAAGAGGGTATGCATAAGAGTGTGATTGATTTTGTTTTGGTGAATGGATTTTTGTATGAGGATTTTGTGAAGATGGATATAGATGAAAGGAAGGAATTATTTGATTTGTCAGATCATTGCATGATTAGAATTGATTTTAAAATTGGTATGAAGGGTAGTGAAGAGGTGATGCAGAAAAATATAGAGTACTATAGAGTGAAGGATGATATGAAAGAGAGATTTTTGCAATGGATGGAAGATAGACTAACAAGAGTGAATGTGGGTGAACAGGACTGTGTGTTTCATGAGGCTGTGACTGAAGTGTGTGAGGAACTGTTGAAGAGAACCAGAGTGATTAGAGGTAATTTGAATGTGAATGAATGGGAGAGTGTGTGGATGAATGAGGAGATAAGAAGAGAAGTAGGTGTGCGTAAGCAGTTGAACAGAGTTAGAAGGAATCTACAGGAAGGTGCAGAAAGGAATGAGGCATGGGTAAGGTATAGGGAGCAAAAGAGGAAAGTTGCAGATATGGTGAGAGAGAGTATAAGAGAGTATGAAAGAAACAAGACGGATGAGATAAGAGGCAATAGAGACTCTGGTAGGAAAATGTGGCACAACATTAGTGTACTGAGAGGAGTGAGAAAGAATGGTGTTGTGAAAGTTTATGATGAATTTGGGAATGAGATGAATGCGGAGGATTTGAAGAATAAGATGTGTAATTTTTGGAAACAAATTTACCAGATGCATGATAATGATGTGATAGAGGTATGGAATGACAGGACTAGAGAACAGTATGTGCAGGGTGACTATAGAGATGAAGATAGGGTAAATGTGGTGTATGAGAATGTTTTGGAGCATGGTAGGGGAGTGTTTAGAATGGTAGATATTAGAGTGGATGTGCCTTTGAATCTTATAGAGCATTATAGTATGACAAGAGGAAGAGTGGAAGATGTAATTAGGAGAAGGATGGATGAGGTTGTGGTGAGCAGTGTGGATGTCAGGAAAGCGTTAAAGAGAATGAAAGTTGGAAAGCAACCTGGAATAGATGGTATTAAACCAGAAGTGTATAAGTGGATGATAGAGAGTGAAAAATGTATGGATGAAATGTGTAGATATTTTAACAGTGTGTTGGATAGTGGTGTGCCTGTGAATGAATGGAGTATGTCAAAGACTTGTATGATTCCGAAAGTAAATAAACCTAGTGTGAAAGATTTGAGACCAATTGCCTTGTTGAATGTTGAGTATAAGATTTTTATGAGTGTAATGAAAGAGAAGTTGATTGAGCATGTGAGAGTGAATGGGCTGATGAATGAGTTGCAGATTGGTTTTACGAGTGGGAGAAGGATAGAAGATAATTTATTTATGCTGAGTTATGTGATAGAGTCATGTAGGAGGGACAAGAAGGAATTGATTGCTGTGTTTGTGGATTTTGCTAAGGCGTTTGATAGTATTAGGAGAGGAAGTCTGATTGAATGCATGAAAAGGTGTAAGTGTGATCCCAGAATGATTGATGTATTTGCGAGAGTGTATGAGAATGATTGTACTGAGTTTAGTGTGAATGGAGAGAAAATGGGAAGAATGAATGTGTGGAATGGTATTAGGCAGGGGTGTACTTGCTCACCCCAGTTATTTATAATGGCAGTGAATGAGATAATTAGTGGTTTGCAAAGAAGTGGTTTAGGTTTTAAGAACGAGTGTGTGTATGTGCCAGCTTTGTTCTTTGCGGATGATGGTGTGATTTTTGGGAACAGTGTGAGAGAGGTTGAAAGAATGATTGATGTGCTTGTAAGTAAGACTGCAGAGATAGGAATGACTGTGAACAAGAGTAAATGTAATGTGCTTGTGTTTAATAGGAAGATGGATGTTAGAAGTATAAGAGGAATGGATGTAGTGAAGGATGTGAAATATTTAGGAGTGAGAGTGTCAAGTGGGAAGGATGTTTTTAAAGTGCACAGGGAGAATGTTATGATGAAAGCTAGAAGGATGAGTAACATGACGTACTCTGTTATACACAAGTCGTGTAACAGAGTACTGATTGGGAAGACGTATTGGAAGAGTGTAGTAATGCCGAGTTTGTTGTATGGAAGTAGTGTGTTTTGTTGGAATGTGAGTGATATTGAGAGACTGCAAAAATGTGAGAATGCTGTATGGAGGTGTGTGTTGGGGGCCCCATCATATGCACCTCTGGTAACTCTCCAGGGTGAGGTGGGGTCTTCAAGTATGAGAGCAAGAGATATGAAGGCAAAGTTGAATTATGAGAAGCATGTGAGGAATGGTGAGAATGAATTGTTGAAAATGATGTATGAGGATATGTGTGAATGGACCAAGTGTAAATGGTTAGAGACTGTGAAAGTGTATAGAGAGAGAGTGAGAGTGCGAGTGAATGAATTGGATGATATGAGTAATGAATGTATAAAGAGAAAGGTGTATGCATGGGAAAGTGATAGGTGGAATGAGGAGAGAATGCAAAAAAGTACAATTAGTTTGTATAATGAATGTAAGAGTGAGATCAGAGATGAAGGATTGTATGAGAATGACTGGGGATCTGTTTTGCTGTATAGATGTAGGAGTAATAGTCTGAGGCTGAAGTGGAGAGAGAGATATGTGAATGGAAATGTTGATTGTGTTGCATGTGACTTTGGAGTGGTAGAGAGTTTGGAGCACTTTTTGTGTGCGTGTGAGTGGTATGAGTGTGTGAGAAGAGAATTTGGAATGAGTGGTGTTAGTGTGAAAGATCAGTTGTTTGGAAGTGGTTTAGTGTGGGCAAGGAAGTGTAGAAGATACCTGGAGTGTATGTGGAGAAGAAGAAATTTGAGAATGGATGAATGAATGTGTATATATTGTAAATAATGAGTTTTGATTTTTTTGATTTTAGAATCTTTTTAATAAAGATATTTTAATGGAAACTTAGTGCTGATATTAAAGCAATACTGGGGGACCAACAACCTGTAACCTGTAACCGTGATTTCCTTGAAAATAATATTCTGCCAAAGTCAGTGGATTTTTAGCTATTTATTCCTTAGAATTCATATGTTGCCATTAATTTTCAGTGGAAAAATGTGTAAAATGTTTGTGGATCAGCTAAATATATTTCTATTTTTCTCGTGTATTTTAGTTAGAACAAATATAAAGTAGTTTTTAATCTTTTAATTTGCCTGAAAATGGAATTTTGATATCTTTAAACTTTTACTAATGATACACATGGGCTATCTAATATCTTGACTTGTGTGGGGACAGATGTGGAGTTGCATTAGCATGCATGCTTCTCTAAGTTACACCAGTACACCTGATATTTTTTTACTGGACTCTGGAGTTATTATGATGAGGGAGTCAGAGGGACCGAGGGTGTCAAATCGATGCGAGTTAGAGTGCCGTTGCGAATGGCCCTACTCTGCGAATATGATACTGATACTGATACGTCCGGACATCCAAAGGGCCATATCTATGTAGCGTCAGACCGGGTGGCCTTGCGCACTTCAACATTCCAGGTGAAGTTGCGCATCGGTAATTGACGGCGAATGCGTGAAAATATTTCAAATCTGACAACACCATTGGAAAGAGCAGCTCTTAAACCCCCTAGCCAGTCTGCAGAATATGGAACATTTTTCCAAGACTCTCTGTGGGAGTTTCCGATTGGAATTTTAGAAATTTGAGATCTCTGCGGGAGATCTTGAATTAATTCCTATGTTACCATTAATTTAGATGCCAAGTAAAATAGTATGTCTCATAAACTCACCATTTGTCTCTCCAGCTCTCTCCAAAATTCAACAAATTCTCTCCAAAATGATCCAATTTCCTTAAATTCTCTCCAAAATAACATTGTAGCATAGGAGAAAAATAGATAAAACTCGCCATTTGCAATTGAAGGGCTCAAAATAACTGTCACAAACTCGCAATTAAAATGGCGAGTTTGGACATGCTTCATTACTTGGTTTAGATGCGGGAGATATTGAATTAATTCTTATGTTACCATTAATTTAGCTGCGGGAGATTCTGAATCTGCTACTGACTAGTACTGAGAGTCAGAGAGTAACTGTCTCTCAAGACTCAAATTAAGATCTCTGTGGGAGAAGAGACACATTCTGCAGACTGGCCCCCTAGTCCATAAATTTCACGAAAATCGTAAGAGATTAAGAATAGATACTAAGTGTTCAAACAGAGACCTATGTTTTTTATAGCAAAATAATTATTTTGGACTAGAATCGAATCTCCACGAACTATGCTGTAGTCAGTAGTGTAGATAATTATGCTCAGATTTGAATGCAGTTTACATTGGATACGCATACCTAATTTACCAGTCTGCAGAACATGGTACATTTTTAACATTTTCTGTGCGAACAATCCTTAATTTCCTCCTATATTTACTTGTAATTTACTGAGAACAGAAGCCAAAATAGAGGATTTCTTGGAGAACACTTTACCAGTTCCTGCTGTCTGGCTAATTTACAATTTTACTGCAGATTAACGTCATGCAAGACCAGTCTGCAGAATAAGGAACATTTTTCCAAGACTCTCTGCGGGAGTTTTTGATTGAATTTGTAGAAATTGGAGATCTCTGCGGGAGATCTTGAATTAATTCCTATGTTACCATTAATTTAGCTGCGGGAGATTTTGAATTAATTCCTATGTTACCATTAATTTAACTGCGGGAGATTCTGAATCTGCTACTGAGAGTCAGAGAGTAACTGTCTCACAAATTAAAATCTCTGCGGGGGAAGAGACATATTCTGCAGACTGGATGTAAGATGATTTTGATAATAATTATAAATTATTGAGATATAACCAATATACTAGATTCGCAAGAACACCCTGGGAATATTTTTATTCACGGGTGGACTTGCGCACATTTATTAATAAAGTTAAAGAGCTCTTATTCATTAATAAACCTGTGATATTCATCCCCGATACTCCTATATCACGGCAATTGCACAGCAGTCTCACGGCAATTGCACAGCAGACTCTTGGCAATTGCACAGCAGACTCAGGGCAATTGCACAGCAGACTCACGGCAATTGCAGTATTGCAGAGCAGACTCACGGCAATTGCAGTATTGCACAGCAGACTCACGGCAATTGCACAGCAGACTCACGGCAATTCCACAGCAGGCTCACAGCAATTCCACAGCAGCCTCACGGCAATTGCTGGTCTGTATTTCGTGGTAAATTCCTCCGACATGTCGGTGGAATTTTTCCTCTTGAAAATAATATTCTGGCAAAGTCAGTGGATTTTTAGCTATTTATTCCTTAGAATTCCTATGTTGCCATTAATTTTCGGTGGAAAAATGTGTAAAATGTTTGTGGATCAGCTAAATTACTGGAAATTTATGGTTGATTTTTTCAGCTATTTCAAAAAGTCAGTGGAATATTTTGCACCAAATACAGACTGAGGCCGCAATTACACAGCAGCCTCACAGCAATTGCACAGCACTGCAGCCTCACGGCAATTCCACAGCAGCCTCACAGCAATTGCACAGCAGACTCACGGCAATTCCACAGCAGACTCACGGCAATTCCACAGCAGACTCACGGCAATTCCACAGCAGACTCACGGCAATTCCACAGCAGACTCACGGCAATTCCACAGCAGACTCAAGGCAATTCCACAGCAGACTCACGGCAATTCCACAGCAGACTCACGGCAATTCCACAGCAGACTCACGGCAATTGCACAGCAGCCTCACAGCAATTGCACACAGCACAGCAGCCTCACGGCAATTGCACAGCAGCCTCACGGAAATTGCACAGCAGCCTCACGGAAATTGCACAGCAGCCTCATGGCAATTCCACAGCAGCCTCACGGCAATTCCACAGCAGCTTCACGACAATTGCCAGTTTGTATTTCGTGGTAAATTCCACTGACATGTCGGTGGAATTTTTTCCCCTTCGAGAATAATATTCTTGTAAAGTCTGTGGATTTTTAGCTATTCAATCCTATGTTACCATTAATTTTTGGTGGAAAAATGGGTAAAATGTTGGTGGATCACTGATCAGTCAAATTACTGGAAATTTATGGTGGATTTTTTCAGCTTTTTCAAAAAGTCAGTGTAATTTTGTGCACCAAATACAGACTGGGGCAATTGCACAGCAGCCTCACAGCAATTCCACAGCAGCCTCTCAGCAATTCCACAGCAGCCTCACAGCAATTGCACAGCAGCCTCACAGCAATTGCACAGCAGACTCACGGCAATTGCACAGCAGACTCACGGCAATTGCACAGCAGGCTCACGGCAATTCCACAGCAGGCTCACGGCAATTCCACAGCAGACTCACGGCAATTCCACAGCAGCCTCACGGCAATTCCACAGCAGACTCACGGCAATTCCACAGCAGACTCACGGCAATTCCACAGCAGACTCACGTCAATTGCACAGAAGCCTCACGGCAATTCCACAGCAGACTCACGGCAATTCCACAGCAGACTCACGGCAATTCCACAGCAGACTCACGACAATTCCACAGCAGACTCACGGCAATTCCACAGCAGCCTCACGGCAATTCCACAGCAGACTCACGGCAATTCCACAGCAGCCTCACGGCAATTGCACGCACAGCAGGCTCACGGCAATTCCTCAGCAGACTCACGGCAATTCCACAGCAGACTCACGGCAATTCCACAGCAGACTCACGGCAATTCCACAGCAGACTCACGTCAATTGCACAGAAGCCTCACGGCAATTCCACAGCAGACTCACGGCAATTCCACAGCAGACTCACGGAAATTCCACAGCAGACTCACGGCAATTCCACAGCAGACTCACGGCAATTCCACAGCAGACTCACGGCAATTCCACAGCAGACTCACAGCAATTCCACAGCAGACTCACGGCAATTCCACAGCAGACTCATGGCAATTGCACAGCAGACTCACGGCAATTGCACAGCAGACTCACGGCAATTGCACAGCAGCCTCACGGCAATTCCACAGCAGCCTCACGGCAATTGCACAGCAGGCTCACGGCAATTCCACAGCAGACTCAAGGCAATTCCACAGCAGACTCACGGCAATTCCACAGCAGACTCACGTCAATTGCACAGAAGTCTCACGGCAATTCCACAGAAGCCTCACGGCAATTCCACAGCAGACTCACGGCAATTCCACAGCAGACTCACAGCAATTCCACAGCAGACTCACGGCAATTCCACAGCAGACTCATGGCAATTGCACAGCAGACTCACGGCAATTGCACAGCAGACTCACGGCAATTGCACAGCAGACTCACGGCAATTGCACAGCAGACTCACGGCAATTGCACAGCAGACTCACGGCAATTGCACAGCAGACTCACGGCAATTGCACAGCAGACTCACGGCAATTGCACAGCAGACTCATGGCAATTGCACAGCAGACTCATGGCAATTGCACAGCAGACTCACGGCAATTGCACAGCAGACTCACGGCAATTGCACAGCAGACTCACGGCAATTGCACAGCAGACTCACGTCAATTCCACAGCAGACTCACGGCAATTGCACAGCAGCCTCACGGCAATTGCACAGCAGCCTCACGGCAATTGCACAGCAGCCTCACGGCAATTGCACAGCAGCCTCATGGTAATTGCACAGCAGCCTCATGGCAATTGCACAGCAGCCTCACGGCAATTGCACAGCAGCCTCATGGTAATTGCACAGCAGCCTCATGGCAATTCCACAGCAGCCTCACGGCAATTGCACAGCAAACTCATGGCAATTGCACAGCAGACTCACGGCAATTGCACAGCAGACTCACGGCAATTGCACAGCAGACTCACGTCAATTCCACAGCAGACTCACGGCAATTCCACAGCAGACTCACGGCAATTCCACAGCAGACTCACGGCAATTGCACAGCAGACTCACGGCAATTGCACAGCAGACTCACGGCAATTCCACAGCAGACTCACGGCAATTGCACAGCAGACTCACGGCAATTGCACAGCAGACTCATGGCAATTGCACAGCAGACTCACGGCAATTGCACAGCAGACTCACGGCAATTGCACAGCAGACTCACGGCAATTGTACAGCAGACTCACGGCAATTGCACAGCAAACTCATGGCAATTGCACAGCAAACTCATGGCAATTGCACAGCAAACTCATGGCAATTGCACAGCAGACTCATGGCAATTGCACAGCAGACTCATGGCAATTGCACAGCAGACTCACGGCAATTGCACAGCAGACTCACGGCAATTGCACAGCAGACTCACGTCAATTGCACAGCAGACTCACGGCAATTCCACAGCAGACTCACGGCAAATCCACAGCAGCCTCACGGCAATTGCACAGCAGACTCACGGCAATTGCACAGCAGCCTCACGGCAATTGCACAGCAGCCTCACGGCAATTGCACAGCAGACTCACGGCAATTGCACAGCAGACTCACGGCAATTGCACAGCAGCCTCACGGCAATTGCACAGCAGCCTCACGGCAATTGCACAGCAGCCTCACGGCACTTGCACAGCAGCCTCACGGCACTTGCACAGCAGCCTCATGGTAATTGCACAGCAGCCTCATGGCAATTGCACAGCAGCCTCATGGCAATTGCACAGCAGCCTCATTGCAATTCCACAGCAGCCTCACGGCAATTCCACAGCAGCTTCACGACAATTGCCAGTTTGTATTTCGTGGTAAATTCCACCGACATGTCGGTGGAATTTTTTCCCCTTCGAGAATAATATTCTTGCAAAGTCTGTGGATTTTTAGCTATTTAATCCTATGTTACCATTAATTTTTGGTGGAAAAATGGGTAAAATGTTGGTGGATCACTGATCAGTCAAATTACTGGAATTTATGGTGGATTTTTTCAGCTTTTTCAAAAAGTCAGTGTAATTTTGTGCACCAAATACAGACTGGGGCAATTGCACAGCAGCCTCACAGCAATTCCACAGCAGCCTCTCAGCAATTCCACAGCAGCCTCACAGCAATTGCACAGCAGCCTCACAGCAATTGCACAGCAGACTCACGGCAATTGCACAGCAGGCTCACGGCAATTCCACAGCAGGCTCACGGCAATTCCACAGCAGACTCACGGCAATTCCACAGCAGCCTCACGGCAATTCCACAGCAGACTCACGGCAATTCCACAGCAGACTCACGGCAATTCCACAGCAGACTCACGTCAATTGCACAGAAGCCTCACGGCAATTCCACAGCAGACTCACGGCAATTCCACAGCAGACTCACGGCAATTCCACAGCAGACTCACGACAATTCCACAGCAGACTCACGGCAATTCCACAGCAGCCTCACGGCAATTCCACAGCAGACTCACGGCAATTCCACAGCAGCCTCACGGCAATTGCACGCACAGCAGGCTCACGGCAATTCCTCAGCAGACTCACGGCAATTCCACAGCAGACTCACGGCAATTCCACAGCAGACTCACGGCAATTCCACAGCAGACTCACGTCAATTGCACAGAAGCCTCACGGCAATTCCACAGCAGACTCACGGCAATTCCACAGCAGACTCACGGCAATTCCACAGCAGACTCACGGCAATTC